>DWQX01000855.1:0-34924 GCA_018245475.1 Pharmacophagus antenor
CAAATAAGACCATCATGCTTGATGGATAATACGCTGCTTTATGATACAAAATACTTTATAATATTACCTATGTTGCAGCAGAAGTTATGTAGAAGTCTTAATTGAGTAGTGTGCGTATGTAAACATGTTTGATTTCAATAGGATTATGGATCTTAATATACTAGTATATACATATTAATAGAAAACCGTCTGCACCACATCATTTGGTGCGGAAATATGTTTGGTAGTCAGTGACAATAAAGCCCTGCAGCTGTTTATAACATTTCCCTTTATTTTCGAACCTACATCATACGCCGGTAACAACGACGTGAGCATAATATTTCATTATTTTTGTTGTTGACGTTTTTAATATTTGAAATGATTTCGTCAACATATAATTCCCGCGCGTATTTTATTGTCTTAATATGGTGTGTTCCAGATATTTTTTAAAAATCTCGAACGAAATACTATTCATTTTTTACATAAATATAAAACAAAACGAGTAGAACGTTCATATGATTTTTAGTGAAACGTTCATACATACTAATTACGCTCATCGCCTTTCAGAGTGGAGATATTATTTCTCGTCATCTATATTATGTAAAATATTAATAGCTAAATAGTTCAATTCCTTTATTGAACACAGGTATTACATTTAGAAATAAGTGACGACCTGAACCAGGAATTCCTGTAGTATCAGTCGCTTATATGACAGTCTTTGTTACTGCTTACTTCTGTTGTAATAAAAAATATTTCACTATGTTGTTATTGATATAAAACAACATCAACTATCGTGAATACAATAATGTCTTAGAGAATGGAATTAGTCCATGTTTTTATATACTTCTTCATGGTAGATTCTGAAAGTCAAAATCATTCATAAAGAAAATTGTACGTAGCGCTATAATTATGTAGGTATTAATCTTTGAGAACCACAATTTTCCTGTAGAAAATTATCAAGATTAATAAGTTAATAAACAAAATAAAAATTATTTGGATAATGGTATTCACGTACCCTTACAGTTCCAGCTATTAACCTAGTATTGTCAATGTACCACCATAACAGCATTCTTGTATTCCGCTAGTGATAATATCCGAGGCGAGTGCACCATAACATCTTCGGCCTCAGTATCTGTTATTATCTTGTGAAAATTAAAAGTAAGAGTCACCCATTGTAACTAAAAAAATCAATAATCCACTCCGATCCAATAAATTCTATGATATTATTTAAGTCAAAATTCTATTAATAAAAGTAAATTTAATTTCATTTCGTTAAAATGAAAAAATGTTGTTTATTTGTAAATATTTTTAGGTAACAACGTAAGGATTCGTTTCCTTGGAATTCATTCGATGTCTTCTACGTAGTTCATTTTGTTGTTTTTCCTCTGATCAAAGGAATTTTATTAAACATGTAGTAGCTGGGCAGCGTATTTTAGCAGTGTAGCAAACATATTTGATTCTGTTATCTTTATAAGGAATATAAAAAAAAATACACTTGCTTGTCGTATATCCAACATTTATTCGTTTTAAGGATCTGACATTATTTGTGAACCAAGTTACACCGGGCTTATAAATATATGGGTAACTTAAAAAAAGATTCAGGACTAAAAACAAAATTATGACAGATAAATTGCAAGAGAGTGAAGTACATTTCTTATGCAAAAACATATTATCATTAACACACATATTATTTAAAAAATGCAAAACTGTAAAATATTTTGGTGTAACTATGGAAACATGACAGATACGTTGCATAACGTTGAAGTACATTTTTTATCAGAGAATGTAATATTAATATTACAAACATTATTATTTATAATAATTAAAATAAATATTAATGTATAAAACTTAAATGCTGTAGTTTTGGTCTGAAAGTTGTTACAGCACAAAAAATAGAGATTTTATAAATTTACACTATGAATAATTACAAATTTGTCCTGTGTAGTATTTATAATATTACTTATGAGAAATTGAAACGCTTAAGGCACAGCGAAATTACACCTATAATATACAACTATCATAGACATTTGGTAACATTTATTACACTATGCCACAAGTTGTGATATGTACAAAAATATTTTATCCGTTTTACTATCTACAAAATTCATTTACAATAAAACAAAAGTATACACTGAATTATAAATCACTCAATTCAAACGTAAAACGATTAATTAGATTTTGAAAGTTAGAGCACCACTGATATAAATTAAATATTTTAAATCACAATCACACATAACGGGAGGAAGAAAATGAATATTTGTTCTCTAAAAATCATCAAAACAAAGCTCTCCGTGTCACACTTTCATAACCCACTCGTTCTTAGTTCAATCGGCACAATTGCACTAGTCTCTGAATCATTTACATATCGGTTCCTAATCTAGAACCGATATTCTTCAAATCAAGCACGTGAATTATCTCTTCTCTGTCTCTCCAGCTGTTTCCTATGGTTATGACGTTTGCGTGCTATGATTGCTACAAGAGCTATGACAACAACTAATGCCACAGCGATGCCTATCCACCAGTATGTATTATACGACGCCTCTTTCGGATTAACCACTTCATTCTGTTCACCGGAAGCAACCGGGTTCTTTATCTCAAGCACGCCGACTGTGGATGTCTCAAAACTCAATTTAAAATTTGAATCATCGCCAGTATCTATAACGTTATCTATTATATTGTGGTCTGCTTCCTTTTCTATATGCTTTTCGTCTAAATTCTTCTCAATATTTGGTATATCATTATCTTGAGGTATTTTTCCTTGGCTATTTTCTGGTTCAAATTCTGGAGGCTCCACATATTCATCGATATCATTGGTGTCACCGGATGGGTCCAGTTGTTTGTCTAAATACTCGTCTAATAACCTGTAATAGTCAGTGAGACCTGTGTACTCTAAGCCATTTTCCCGTTTCGCTAACAAGTCGCTTATCATTTCTGGCCATTGGACACTAAATCCTTTGATCATGGGCTCTCTGTAAACAATAATAATGCGTTAAGAAGTTACGATTTTTTTTTTGTTAGATTATAATTTAAGAATTTTTCTGAAATGATATTTTTT
This sequence comes from Pharmacophagus antenor, assembly GCA_018245475.1. Lineage (NCBI taxonomy): Eukaryota > Metazoa > Arthropoda > Insecta > Lepidoptera > Papilionidae > Pharmacophagus > Pharmacophagus antenor. Next base: position 3,035 of record DWQX01000855.1, read on the forward strand.
TACTTACATAAGACGATCGTTCTTTTCAGCGACATGCTTAACTAAATCATAATCATCCGATATTAATTCTTCAGCGAAGGATTGATATATTTGATATTTCAGAATAATACCCATAAATTTGCTATTTAAAAAAAAAATACAATTAAGAAGACATAAATGAAGCAAATGCATTTAACACTAAATACGTTAAACCTTAATTCGACCTACGCACTTACCCAATGAAAGGTTTATTAAATAGCATGTATGGATCTGCCAAAAAGTCGTCATTGGATGTTTCGAGCATTGAAAAATTTCTTCGAAATTCACTCCAACTGCTATCTGCTTTTAATGGAGGTATTTCACCCATCAAAACTTTAAGTCTCCATTCATCGGCAGCGATGTAATAATTGAGTCTAAAAATATACTCATAAATTTTATTTAAAGTTATAAATGTAAAACGTTTACAATATTAAGATATCTTACTTTGGTAAATCTCGGAGAGCAAGAATTAACTGTAATACGAGGCGGTGATGATTCGGATTGTAATGAAACCTCTCCAATGGATACAATTTACCGCGATCTAAAGTGTGTGGGTTTAAAGACAGAAGAGCAACGAATCCTGGAATCGCTTCATAAATAGCTGCAATCAATGATAATAAAGTTTTATTGTTAAATAAAATACCACCCAACAAATTTTTAATGATTGTAAGGTTTTATATTACCTGAATACCGGGTTGCTTCCCTCAATACGTAAGTGTTATTACTATGTAAAGCAGATATTATTTTATATTTAATTTTAGTAACTGTCTCATGTGCTTCGATGTAATTTGCCAAGCTTACATCTTCGCAAGTAATAAATTTAAGTTTATTTGGCTTACATGAGTCCACGATATTAGCAGGACAAGAGCTGTTAAAGAACGAATCTGCAAATATCTGTGGCTCTATCTCGCCTATTTCTAAATCTTTTAGCAATTTCTCTGCTTCTTTATATGCTTTTAAGCCGCCGAGTTCCTTAAAAAATAATGTCATTCAATATCAATTTAATCATAGATTAAACGTTAACATTAATAAATTTTCTAATACAATCTACCTTAAGTTGTAGATTGGCGTGTATTTTTTTATATATATCAGGGTGTTTCGGCAATAGACTTTCAATAAGGTTAGACCAATCATCGCCATTTAATGATTCTGTAAATTAATGTAAATGCTTAGTAATTGAAACATTTTCATGGTTTATTGTGCTATTTGGTGTATCAAATAAAACTGACTTAATAAATAAACCGGCAATGATTTTTCAACTGCATCAGGACCTTGCAACCGTAACGCAATATATTTGTGTAATTTTACATACAAAGGTTTGATATTAGCCCAAATTTCCCTTGCTTTTAACATAGCACCTTCGTATTCAATTAATGAATCCCAATATTCTTCAACGGTTTTGAAACCTGTAATAAATAAAAAAAAAACAAATAGACAATGCAGTTGTAATGAAGTTTATTTTGAAATTAGTAGAAAATAAAGATGATTATTCAAAATATTAATTTAAATATGCATGCACATAAATTACAAACTTACCATTTTCTTTGGATGCGTTTCTCAACAATGGAAGTATATGTTCTAAATACTCAGTTACATCAGGAAGGTTGTGTTCCCACGAATTCATCATACGAAGGGAAACTTTATCATCTTGTTGTCTCGCTATGTTCCTATTTAGTTCTTTAAGGGGAGATTGAATTTTAAAATTGTATAATAACGATTAACTTTTTTATTATCTACTTATATTTTCTATACACTATTTTGTAGGATATAAGATGTCTATTACTGACGCATTTTATGACTTTAAATTGGGCTATAACACTGTGTAAAGACTCGTTTTGTTTTAATTTATTCGAAACACAAAAAAATAACGAACAATATATACGAAATTTATAAATAGTAAACCCTTTGTATAATACATAACGTCAAAATTCAACATATTATAGTTTGATTAGACGAAAATTGTAAAATTATGGAGCAAATCATTAGTGAAATTGAAGTAGGTACTACCTCTCAGAGTGCAATTTGTGCCAGTTCCACAGTCGTAATCCGTTGCAAATCGCAGTTCGTGCAGCGCAGTATTACCAAAAGTTACAAGCTGAAACAATTTCATTACAGGAACAGTGAATTTAAACTTTCTAAATAGTTCTACCTTACTGATTTACGCATTATTTTCTGGGGTTTAAAAATAAAATAATATAATCATAAGGTCCACATTACTATTTCATTTCGTTCAAGTACACCTTCATAGTAATAAATTTAATATACATATATATAAATATTTAAAGAGACGAATACATGATCCAATACCGCAAACTTTGTAGACTGTAATTCGTACATGCTTTTTCAAGGCAAGTAAAGTTTTTTTTTTTATTAGAACACAGACACGTCCACCATTTGATTTTTAATAAACGGTTTGATATATAAATAAAAAAAATCTCATCATTCATTCACATTATTGTTGAATAATAATTTAACGTTTTAATGAATTCAATACAAATTATTTACGTGGTGAACGAATTACTAATTAATAATTAATTAATTAACACCACCCTACGTTACTAAGCGTTGTATTTTATTGCCGTTCACGACATACTAATAAATTCAAGATAATATGAAAGGTAAAATATTTTAATAATAAAATGAAAACTTCGAAAACAACGAATAGTAAATAAAATAAAATGTTGGTTAAAATGGTACTAGATTAACTTTTCCAATAAAATCATCCTCGCATGCTACTGTATTTGGGGAACGTTGAAAGAATGAATGCGAGTTTTAATTTAATTTTCAGTGCATGAGAAACTTTAACTAGATCTTGTGCGGGTACGTCTAGTATAATTACAACTGCAATTTTAAGCGCTGACTAAACAAGAGCTCAGCCGTTTAACAATGTACTCAAGACAATTAATTACACTTACACTGTACAAAAGTCAGATTTTAGAGAAGACTACGTCAGTGGGAGAAATTGATTTAAAAATGACAGAATCCTCAATTGCGCATTAACTATTTAATAGATTTTAAATTATATTTTACGCCTGTAAATGAACATTTGCCTTATTTTATTTAATACTAGATCTACCATAACCGTCATTCTCACGGACCAACCCTAGATAAAAAGTTGTGTATACTAATATGCGTTTGACTTTTATTTTTTTATACTGACTCTGGTAACATTGTTCAATACATTTTATTGCAAAATATAGAAAATAAGAATACGATAATGCACAATATTACTACAGACCCGAAAATAAAACCATAAAAATGTGTCGGAAAATCTAGTGTTAAGTAAAGCTTATAATTTTACATATATCAGATTAAATGTTAAAGACTCCAGGGTTTTTGTAAATAGTCTTTAAAATTCACGTAAAATCGTGAATAAGAATGTAAAAGAGATTAAATTTCCTCCTAAAAATATATTATAATAAATAATGATATTTTCGAACTACTCTCGCTTACCCTTATCCATTGTTCTGGCTCCAATAACGTGTCTCCCGGTTGTAAGAGGAGGTTAACTTTTCTCTTCAGTAACTCGTCAGACGACAGCGCTTTAGAAGTTATAGCGCTCTTCACATCCGCCGTTTGCTGTCGCGAGAATATACCGAACGCTTTGTCTCGCTCCAACTGCGAAGGTAGAGCTTTTTAGAGATGCTCATTAATTTATTATTATAAAATTCAACGTCTTCAAAAGACTTGTTAGGGAACAAATCGCTTATACCGTTTTCTATTTATTACATATTTACATAAATTTATCAATTGTATTGTGTAGTGGCAACATACACAAAAATTTTTTAACATCTCAGTTTTCACATATAAATTGCTCTCTGTTAATTATTTGGACAAACTTAGTATTTTTTTATTAAAGCGAATATGTGTTTATTTTGTCAAACAATTATAAATGAAATCAAAGTCAATTGTTAGGCCACAATCGATTGAAAAGATAATATATTAAAAATTTAACTATGAAATAATTTTCAGAAGTTCAAGTAAATTTATATAATAAATAGAAATATATCACTATTTATTAAAACAAATTAATATCATCTAAGGTTTCTTGTTCATAAAAGTACAGTTTACAATTAAAACGAAAGATCATTTTAAATATTAATAGAAAAACCTTTGTAGATAGTCCTTTGCTGGCTCCTATTAATTCATTCCACGTGGCGGTCGCTCCCTGTTCGCAGTGATCTTCGTAGTCCAGCTCGACTAGATCGACTAACGACATCAACCACCGTCTGTCGTCGCCGCTCCATGTGGTGCCGCATGACAGTAAAGCATACAAGCACACACCAAACAGCGTGACCGACGATCGCATTATTATATCTGCAAGAAGGTTTAATATTGAAATTTGAATATAACACAACCAATATGCAAATACACCTTAAAATGAAGGGAGGTAGAGAAGAGATGGTATTATTTAAAGGGCTAAAACAGATTTTTTTTAATACTAATACTATGAGTAATCTCGTTGGTGTTATTAAAAGATAAAACTAAATCAATTTGGTATCAGTTGTTTGCGCAACTAATGTAGTGAATTTAAAATACGTAGATTTATTTACACATTGAGAGTTATAAAGAATTACATTAGGACATTTTAAAAATTATCACTTAATGTAATTGTTCGTTCACTATTCGGGTTCAGTTCATTTAAGTCTAGAGTTTAGTTGATTTCAGATAAGTGAAACTTGAGAATATTTCAATGTTTAATGAAGAAATTTTTTTAAATTTTTTATTACAGCCTATTGTAATAAAAGTTAGAAAAAAATTATTTTAAAAATTACGTTTGTACTGAGTTGATCTTTTAATATCATCGGTTAATAATGTATGTATTTCCATTATGTTCGCGTTATGCATTGAATTATTAAAAAAGTTACATTGTTCATGTTTGGGCCACAAACATGGACAATGTAACTTTTACGTTAATAATCCCCCAGCAACGTTCGGGATATTAATTTACAAACAGATTATACACAAAGTAAAAATTTTGTTTTATAATTTAGTTCATTCATCATTCAGTTTATTTTAACTGCCTAAGTGGCGCAGATGCTAAGTCGCATGACTTTTTTTTTATAATCTCATTTACCCCTGTTATGGCTAGACAGGGCCTATTCATTTCTTTGTTATTTATTTCTTATATATTATTTACGCTTTTACTCTTTTCTCTTCTTCCATACCTCATACTGATTTTCTCGCTCTCATATCTTCCTTTTTTCATACTCATTCCATTTCCTTTTTAAACCGCATGACTTGTAGTGCGGTCCTTGATTCGATTTCTGATCTACGTGAGTAGTGGAATTTGTGTGGTGGCAGTTTTCATAAACCCGCCTAGCTAGCAGCTACCATCGAGTGTCGGTAGGGCTATGGGTAGTGGTGGGTCCTGCTGTAGCTAGTTACCATCCTTGATTTCATCATATGAGTCATTCATATGAGAACCAGATTATTCAGGCGAGCGTGCTTTATTATCTACGACCTAATTGCAACTTAACATTAAGTAATATTGAGGTCAAATGGTAGCCCATTGCCAGTAAAAAACATTTATGCAGTCGCTTTTAATAACCTACCGTTTAAAAGAAACGCCTTCCACTGATAATAACTGTCAAGGAACACTTAAATTATTACATTTCACCCAAAATTATTCACTATCTAAGACTTCGAAGAAAAATGATTTTTCAAAGCGTTTAAAAGGCTGATATCATAGCTTTACTTTATCCCTACATAAACTCTTCTCTGGCTTTTAACAGAGCTTTTACATTATATAAACCAAAATACTTTTAAATTTTTTTCCACGCAGATTTTTAACGCTTTGAAAGTAATAATAAAAATTAAGAAATTAAGACTAATATACGATTTATGGCTTCAATAAGTAAATGTAAGTTATAGCAATTTACATTCACTCGTAGTTAATCATAGTATTAATATGCGTTGAGAATTACATTAATTTTCATCTCTCGTTACTTTGAAACACGTTAATAAAAATTTATATATCTGCAAACTTAATGAAATACGTAAGAACTAACTGTTAAAAACGCAACTATAAATAGCATTCGTAAACAGATTTGTTTTTAATTATAATAAATTACAGAACGAATTATGTAACCTTACCATGGCCATTATCGACAGTATATAAATGGAATTTATTCAAAAGTAAGAATAATACCTACAGGCGTATTTACCAGCGTGAAAACAATAAGCGTCACCATTTATTGACAAGGCCATGACAAATAACGACCTCTACGGCACTTTACCGAACCCCGCATTAAATACATTGCGAACGCGGAAACGGCAATTAAAACTTGTTTACGTCTGTGATGAGCACTTATTAATTTGTCCTTAGTATTTCTTGTAATACTAGTATAACATTAAAATTACTTTTTTTTGTATGTGTACACGAAAATTTTATTAAAATTTCTGTGAAATTAAAAACAATGCTACGCGTATTTTTGCCGCCAGGCAAACAGTGTTTTAACAATAATATGTTTTGATTTTCAAGGCCTGTTCGCTGTTATAACTATGGGGGGGGAGGCAAAAAGCATTGCATGCGATGCTAGGTATCAATGAGGCCCGAGATATCGAAGCGTGCTAACGCGACAGGTTGGCAATGAGTGTTGGAACAAGTCATGCGGCTTCCAAAAAACCATCAAATTTACTTCGCTTACATAAAAACGTACCTGAGATCTTCGTGTTTCTAGATAATTTTCTAAGACAACAAACAGGTCATGCATGGAGTATCAACAGTTTTAATAAAGAACATTATTGTTATTGACTGAAGTATCAGTCAAGTTATTCTGTACGTTAATAGTACAGACCCATTAGTACCAAAATCGACACATACATAGATAAAGCAATAAGCGGACGCACCAATACGAGTACCTCGTCTGTTATAAAGACAGTTGTTGCCAACCTTGCGCACATCATCTGACAAAGCGGAATTCTAAGCTAGAATTGCTCAAGCTCAATTCAAAGTGTCATTTCCATAACTTTAGTTTCGTAATAAATTTCTTCATTACGAAATTAATATGAACGAAAAATACTCGACATTTTTCTCTACGTTATTCCGTATTCTCTTTTTCTTCTCATTAATATTGAAATCGTGTGACCGCAGACTTTGCGTATTTATTTTTGTAATACTTTGCATAATCGTCTTCTGATTGAATCATGTAAAAATTATATCTTACACAATATGTATTTTATATAGAGTTGATTGAATTATTACATTTTAAGTAGTCTCTAAGGAAAACGTTTTTTTTTTTATTCAACATGTACTCCTAATAATTTGGAACGTTAATGTCGGTGATTATTTATAAAGCTTGGCAAAACTTCAAACAATGGCAGGTTGTCTGAGTAACTTGTTCACCAGTAGTGGAAACATGCAATGCGCAACAATATTTCAGTTTGCGACATTAACTACATATATCGAAACTAGAAAGATATTTGTTCCTTATGTATGATAAAGTCTACGTAACATCCTTCTTATATTGTTCCTTTTTTGTCAGCAAAGGGCCAACATTTGACTACAATTTCGCATGATGTTAAGTGACAATGAGGTCCGTAGATAGTTCTCATATTTATGAATGCCAGAACACAGTGAAACTATTATGGTGATAGATTGACATTGAGGATGGTAGCTAGCTAGGCGGATACATGAAAACTATATCCATCCAAGCTCTTACATATATTACGGACATAACACAGCAAGGCTGCTATAGTGAAAGCTTGACATTAAAATGTAGTTAAGTGAGATCGAAAAATCCTACCAAGATTCAGACTGTACTCATGGGGCCACTTGATTGAACTTAGGCCCTCCATATTACAATGCAAGAGGTAAACCACTGCATAATCTAGGCAATCAAATATATTTAATTACTATTATTGCTGGAAATTTATTAAGTGAATTATTATTACTATGCCATTATCGCAGGCAGCAACATATAAACTAGGCAGGTTATAAATATGTTAGACTATATAACCTTTATCATATTTTTATGAGCAATAGGCTAACTCTTTACCTCTACTTCACAGGATATTAAGTGACAATGAAGGCTCTAAGCCCAAAAAGGTCGAGTGCGCTTTACCATCTGATGGTTAAGCACACTCGTCCAGGATACTCTGGCTGTCACATATGTATATGACTGCTGGAAGACAGCTATGCTGTTATGGCGGCAGGTTAACAATGAAGTTGGTAGCTAGCCAACCGAGTTCGAAAAAACTCTATTGTTTGTAAAATATAAGTACCTGAGGACAACTTTTTATATAAAAGAAATAATTATAATTTTAAAGGCAAACTGAATTATTAATTCCAAGAAATAATTGTTTCAAACCCTCCCTTATCTGAAGCTCACGTCATATTTCGAACAACACCATCGCGTAAAATGTTTAATACCCCAGATAGCGTACGTCGTGTAAGACAATAAATGTGAGTAGTCCGTTCCCTTTATGGCTTACATAAAGTGCATTAAATTGCTTATCAATGGCTTCAATCGTTAAAAGAATTTTAGTTCAGAACATGCTGACATGTACTTAACTATTAAAAGAACTCCCTATTCTTAAATAAACTTCAGCTTATTGGCGTGTTACAAATTATATTCTTAGCGCTGTGCGTTAAGGGAACCGATTATGTATCTCAGTATAAATTTTAGAAATTCAAATAACGATTACTCCTTAAACAATATGAGAAAACGATTTCAAATATGTTAATAAATAAAAGGACGAATGAAATGTAGATCGATTGAAACACTGTTATAGAAGTTTTGCAAAAATATTAAACTCATCGAACGTAGAAACCAATTTAGTTGAAAAGATTAGGAATTAACTGACAAAGGCGTTTTGTTTATTTTTTAAATTCAATATTTTATCACTAGTACAAATATTAATAGATCTTGTCTCGGAATGTGAACAAGCAATAATTATATTTAATCGCTAGTTTACATTCCTGGACTACATTAATTATATTTGAACAATATTAATGTAAAAAATTAATTAACTACTAAACGATCTATTAAATTAATCGTTACTATTAATAGTTAACACCTAAGAAATTCAAAATCATGAAGAAAACGGAAATGGTAAATAATCGGTGCTTTAATTTATTTTATGTTTACAGTTCTGATTTAAACATTAATAATTATGTACCATTATTCTTTTCACATTTATCACTTTTATAATGGAGCCAATAATAGCAAAAACATTATCAATTTAAAAACGTTTTCACGTATAATACAGTATTCTCTATCACTTACTACACCGATTGTAAATTAATAACTACAGGGCGCAAGGTGGAAAACGCTTTACATCTCAACTAGTTTCAATTAATTGTTTTAGGTTCCTAAATTCAATTGGCGAATGAACTGATATCTGTAGAAAGCACGGATCTCACTATTTTATATAGTTTGAACCAAAATTTTATTTGTATAAATTTTATAGAAGACTGGAAAGCACGAGCTTCGTTACAAAAGTATTTAAGATATTAAAACATATTAACGCTTATCCTCCGCTCGAAACGTGTTCACGTAGACGCGTTCTCTGAGATTAACCGAATTATAAAAACAATTTCAAATCTGCTATCAACTTCATTATATTTGAAGCCCTTTAAATTGGGCGTATTACCGCGAGCTTGGTGTTATGAATACAAATACAACGAAGGTCTATGTTATTTCTCATCTCACATTAGATACAAAATCAATTAGCGTAACTGGTTAGCATTATTGTTTCGTAGTATTAGTTACCTTACCTTTATTAATGATATTAATTTGATTGACCTTATGATCTATTAGCACGTCTACTAATTGTAGGTAATTAAATCGTGCCATCCATTAGCATCAATTTGAATTTTTGCAACGTAGAAATTTTAATATATTCAATTCTACCTTCACTTTAACAATTATAACGAAAAAAAAAGAACGCTGATTAAGGGATCTTCTTTAACTTTTTCGGAGGTATATTTTAAAACAACTAATTAATGATCAGAGGCAGATGAAATTTATCAAAGAAAAAGTTATGAGTTCGTAATTACACTGCCATTGGTGCTTGTGGTAAGGTCAGGTCAAAAATAAAAATGTCCTTCTCGATAAAAAATTACAATATTAAGTGTTGTTAGTTTTACCATTTCAAAATTAACCCTTCACGGACGTATTAAAGTTGTATATTGATTTATCTAATTGAAAAAAGCGTCGGTATTGGCTCCTAAATAGATTAATCAGATATTTAAGTCCGTTTAGAGAAAGTATATAATGATACTTAAATGGAAACAGTAAAATAATTGTGTTGTTTCTTGCTGTGTTCGCGGAGAGCCGATGAAAAACCAGAACGACGAAAAGGCGTTGGTGGCTGAGAGTAGACGTACATCCCCAAAGAGATAATTGTATGCCTGTCCATATTGATGATGTTAAGATTTATATATAGCACCACGTTGCGTTCATAAAGTGGTACCGCTGTCGTTCATGCCTAGAAAGGTAGTGCACGTCTGAAGAAAAAAAGTTTCAAAAGTGTAACATCATTTATTTAAGATAAATTTCGCAATATATTAACGTCAAAACTAAAACAGCCATGTTTCTTTGCAATATATCTTCTCTTAGCTTTTCCAAACTGCAAATTGTCGAGTTTAAAGCCCCAACTTTTATATCCCTACTTTAAATGTGGTTTCGTTAAAAGGAAAAATGCAAAGCGAAATCTCATTACCATGTACTTTGCTTACTACGGCTAAAATTACCCTTAGTTTTACTATGACTATGTTATTTGTATGTTTATTCGTATTTCTACACATTTGTCCAAAGTGATCTCAGTACTAAATTAGCAAGTTTTGTGCCCTCAAGCAGTATTTTGTGCGGATTATCACACATCAGCTTTAAGGGTTCTACATATATAGGTACTGGACATTTTTCATTACTTTCCTCTAAAATTCTAGTTACCCACATCAATGTTCCTTTTCGTTCATAGTATTGGATGTATCCCAGTAGTCAAAACGTAAAATTAAACTTACATCCATGTTCAACTGCTCTTATGTAATATATTTTAATTTCCCTTAGCTTATCTGGAATATAGGAATAATTCTTAATCAGAGGTCTTAAATTTTAATTAGAAGTGGAAAGAATGTCGCCAAGCTCCCTAAAGAGATATTAATCATAAGAAAACCGTGATAAACGAAAATGAAATTTCGCACTAGGGAACCTGTCCAGTTCACTTTTTTATTTTGGTCTATAACGTTAATTAAGGAGAGAAATCATAATTAGTATGATTTAGATTTAATTAATTAAAGTTGAGACAAATTATTATCTTTTATGTTTGTTGTTAGGAATTAAGGTCGTAGCCTAATAGAACAAAAAAGACCTTTTCTACTTTAGTTAATAGTAGCAAAGTATTTATAGTAGAAGAGAATATCGTAATCTTCTTGAAGAGAACGCCAATCAGAATTTAATGTGTAATGACTAAGAATATACTGAGTCATGCCTTTTATAGTATTATTTACCAAAAATTAAACATACTATTCCTTGTTATTGTAGAAGAATACTTCGCCTCGGGTTCGTAGCCTCTTAAGATCCATTATCCCCACTACGGGAAATTTGGTTAAAACAGAAAACAAAGTGGTCATGTGTTTGGAATCATTGACAATTTATTGCGCTATCTTGTTTCGAAAAAGAAAATATTCGGGGTTATCGTGTTACTATCACTTTCGCAAAAAATGTCATAAAGAAATATTAGCAAATTCAATAAATATAACACAAAGATTTTCGATTTCGATAAACTTTAACAGACTACATTACTTTGGGTAGTAGTATTAATCAATAAAAATTTTTAATAAACGTTTTATTGCCAACGAAACGAGGGGATCGATTTAAACCACTTACATTTCTAATGCTAAAGCGTTCAATCCAAAGAACCAGATGCAACACCACATTAACCTATATTATGTTTGATATCGTCGTGCGTTACATCGCCACTCCACATTATATTATTGCCAAATAAAAAAGATACGGCGTAGTAAAAAATTTGTACAGTCTGATATAATTAATGTAAAAATTTAAACATCAGTTTGATATGTTTCAAATACCTATCCAGTTGGATTAAAATTAGCAGACCTTTTGAGCACTTTGTTTTGTTTATTTATGATATAAAAATGTTAACTAATCAAGTTAATAGAAGTTAGTAATTGTACGCTTAGGCCGCTTCAGTTTCAAGTTTATTTAATGAAGAATCAGCAAATGCACCAAATAAGTGTAATATTAGATATCGGTAGTCGCAAAAAAATACTTTGATTTACGCCATGTCCGATCGTCTTTCTGTGTTCCCGCTAACACGTAAAACAAGTATAAAACATTACCAAAAACCTGATGCATCAGTTTTCTATCTGATGTTGATTATACTACACACATATTCTCAAGATTCCTTAAAAAATATATTACTTTTTTTAATAATATAACTTTATTTTCCATTTTACTTAAACATTTAAATTCTATCTTTTTCACTCATCAGCACATAGCGTGTTGTGTGCACGTATAATCCAGTATTCATTTAAAAAGGAAAACCGATCAATTGCATGTTGACATAATTATATTAAGTAAAGCAAGCATAGGCAAAGCGGATTCTAAACGTAATCATATTATCATTTACGTAGAAGGAAATGTATAAAAAGTTACAAGCTTCGTGTGAATTGAGAGCAGTAATCAAGGCACACTCAATTCTTTAAAATTTTCAATACTTAAATTTCTGAGTGAACTTATTGAACCTGCGACGCCGTCAGTATGATCGATATTTAGGATTTACATAGTAGTATTATACTTCTCTAGTATTTTTCATCTAATATGTGTCTGTGGGTATGTAAAATTAGGATCTCGCTAATATTTATTAATATCATTAAAAATTTAAAACATTTAAAATATCGACAAACAGCCATCAGCACATGCTAAAATCCTTAATTCGAAAATTTATAGGGAATTTTGAGAAATTAGATGAGAACTTTAATTTAAACTTATGAAAGTTCTTAAAAGTGGTTAGGTATATTGACTTGTAACGTAACAGTATCCAAAAGAACATTTAAAGATTTACTAACGCAAAATCAAACAGCTATGAATTCAAAAAGTGAAGGCAGCAGTAAAATTTATTGGACAGAACTTTAATACATAGCTAAAGGTACGTCATCCATCAGAGAAGCAGGGCATAGTTGAAGCTGAAACAAAATTCTTAAATCTATTAAAAAAAACAAATTGTATCTAAATGTCCTAAATAACACGTACGTGTACGTGTTGAAAAGAAATATTGTCATTTTTATTGTTATAACAAATGTTACATCGGACATGAAAATATTTTATTATTCTATAACTAGGTAACAATAACCACGTAAGATAAATAGGAAATTATGTGAGACTACGTCACGCTTCATTTGATCGTCTGCGGAGTGTTCTAGCATTGCCAATCTCATTTAAACGAAGAACTGTGTATAATTAACGTTGTAATTGTGACCGTATAATGACCTTTGACCGGTGAGTCTGACTTCGTTATACGTGATGAAATACAATAAACTACGGTTGTAAAGTCAATGGGCGTTGATAACGCATCCGTTTCTATTCATTACTATTTCAATTATAAAAAAAGGGTATCACTTGTTATTGAGTCGACTTAAGATAAAATTTATTCGTATAATATTAGATGCAAATTTACTTGCACTTATAAAAGCGGTTGTATTGGAATCGATTTAAAGTCAAAATGTAGGAAGATCAATATTGGCCAAGTTAAAAATATTCTGTCATCAGCCATTCCTAGATTAGAAAGGATTTCGGTCTAGTCTTCTCAATAGATCAATATTTTATATACAAACTTGATCCTAACGAAATAATCGTTGATCAGACTAATGCCAAGACTGTATTTTTTTTTAATGTCAGAAATGAATATTTGAACATGAGGAATCCTAGTTTTGCCGATAAAATTGAACACTTAATGCGCGTAACGTGCAGTCCTGAGTTAATACGTAAGTTTTCTTCATACTTCAAACAGAGTACTAATAAGACATGCGGTTTCAATTACGTTACTACATTTATTGATCGAAGTGATGTAAGTGTAAAGTAGTACAGTCCTCTTTCGTTCAGGATGTTCAAATTGTGTGATAAATTTATATGATAGCTCTTTTCTGGATTGTTCGTAATTTCGCACAGATTACACCAAACACATCGGGAATTTTTAATAATTTTAAATATTTTTTAGTAATTGAAATAAAGATAAATAAACACATTTTAACCTTATGTTAATTCATGCTTTCTAAATTAACTAGGAGAGATATTCAATATCTAAATATTTACTGCCTGCTATTAACACAAAAACCTAATTTTTATCGCACTAGAAATTATACAATATAAAGTTTAATATATAAGTTTAAGAATTACGAGTATCTATTTAATTTTTAATAATTCGTACAAAATAAGAAAATAATAACACGCTATTGTGTAAAATAACGTCAAATTAAAAATAGCGGTTAAAGTCAAGCGTGCCAAGGATATTAAATACTTAAATCTTGCATGGTTAGCAACACTGCAGAAATAAAGCGACTAAAATAAAAATGAGCAAGCGTTCTAAATGAAAGTACTTATACAGAATAACAATATAAAGAGGTAGGGTAATATATTTTTTACAATATTGAGACATGTGGCAGACATATTTGATATTAACTGATATGCTCTCAAAAATGCGTGTGCCACAAAAATTCATGTGCCGGCTTTTAACCTAAAAATTGTACACAAACTCTTGGTTTAGCTGTTTGTTGGGAACCATATATATATATATGATATTTACTAATACTTTTTTACCTTGATCTTCCTCCGAACACTCGAAAAAAAACTAGATAAAAATTTATAAGACCATAAAACTAACGTCCTTGATTAATTGCAGAAGACGAAATTCCAAAATACCCGCAATTTATCAACAATACATCCTCTGTTTAGGTTTACTTGATTATTTTTTTTCAATTACGAATTGTTGTTTGTTCACAGAAATAAAACTTTCATTACGAAAAATCAATTGCAAGTAATAAACAAAATATACATAGTCTTCAAAATGTTACATATCGAAACTGTGCACGACTAGGCATTTTTTCCAAAGCAACTCCCGCGTTACCGGAATAACCAAGGAGGAGATCGTTCAAGTGCGTAGTGAAGACTTCCGCAATATGTTACGACCATTTTGTTTCAACACTAGCTTAGATAGTGAACACAATATGGTAGAATGCAGATAAATTCTATGTTAAACGTGCTTGTCGCCGTGAGGAACAGAAAAGAACTCCGGATTTCTTGGTATTGAAAAATATATACTGTATTGGCCTTGACTTCATATGACATATGACAACTAGGCAATAGATGGGAGAAACCACAGAACCCATACGCTAGCGAGTAAACGACAACCATTTTACCAGTACAGTAAACCGTGCAATAAAAATGCAATACTCTATATTTAACGTTGCTTCCACATCGTCACATGTCACCACCTTACAATCAGGAGATAGGGTGAGCGACAACTGTATTAATGTTGTTCCAAATGATGCATCAATCTTTTCTGTTACAGTAAAATAAACCTTATTCCGACAGACAATGAACTAGCTTTCTTTTAATACAGCATACTCTCCGACTGCAGCGTCGATTTGAAACGTTACGGCAATTTAATGTAAATATGTACAATTAAAGGTCGTTTCGTTTCACTAAATGGTAATTATATTTTATCACATAATCAAAAACACGTAATTTAAAATTGTATGGAGTTTTGTGCCGCTTGGCTTTGATGCCCGGACCACAGTAGTGGTTTGGATGGTGATAAGGGTTTTTTTGAACCCGACTAAGTACCTGCCATCGTCTATGTCAATCTGTTGCTATAACAGCGTTACTGTCTTCCGATAGTCACTTACGAGACCCCGTGTATTCGGAGAGAGCGCTTTATCACCTCCGATTTAATTTTCATTTAATATAAGGTCAAATCGATGTCAAGTGTCAGCCTTTAACTGTAAAAAAGCATCCGTGATTATAGTACGAAATTAAATATTTTAAACGCCATTGTAAAAATCGACAATTGCAAAAAAAGTGAAGTACAAAAATCCTGATAATCTACACCAAACCGACAAAGAAATACAAATTTACCACAGTGGTAAAAAATTGCACATTTTGTAAAATTAAATACCAAGGGAGCCATCGATGCATATTTTTAAATCTGAGAAAACGTAGACCGTTCTCAAATTAAAATGTTAATCTTCTAAAAGCCGAGAATTAATATATTCTTGAATAATAATTCATAAAAACTTATTAACAATGCAAAAGGCATGCAAAAGACCAAAGAAAGTTAGCAAGATACGATTTTATTAAGTTTTTTGGTTAGTTTTCTAGTGGAGAAATTAATAAAAATTCTTTATTTCAGTAAACTCACTGCTGTTACGAGTGAATTAAGATAGAAATACTCGTATTAATAATAAAATATATTCGAATCTCTCCGCGGCGCAGTGGTTTACCGTTTGTGGTAACACGGAAGTCCAGGGTTCGATTCCGAGGCAACACGAGTAGTGAAGTGTGGATTGTAGTACGTTTTTAGAAGGCGATAGATCAGCTGCCACCGTCAATGTCAATCGACCGCCAAAACAGCCTTCTTATGTTCCGGTAGTTACATGTGAGTGCCAGTGTATCCTACTTCTACGTTATCATGGTATGTGACGTTAATTACTCATGTTTACTTATTTCTATTTAAAAAAAATTGTAATGGTTTTAAATATTAAACATTTTTTAAATATTCTATTATTTGGGTTACTTGTCACCATGGTACATTTCTGCCATCAACCAGCAGTAAGCGACACTTAATTTTTCTATTTGAAGTATACTATAGAAGGGTAATAATTACAGAAGTAACAAGGCTTATGTATCGTACAATCAGAGACTACTGCCCCAAGGAGGCGGTTATAGCATATATTATATTATACAGCATACGCTTTACAATTTATTTTTAATTGCAACAGATTTAACACAAATAATAACATATCATAACATATGCTTCGGTTTGATGATAGGTCATTGACCTTTTTACACAAGCAGTAATAAACTTATAAACTGACCGTGTAATAAAGTATTCTATTAATTGTTGGCATCACCCGTAAACTACATAATGATTATGAACGAATTGATAAATCGCAAATGAAAAAGTACTTTCGCTGGTATCATAAATCCGAAACTCTTTGGAAATACAGGCCCTCGCCGCGTAGAGTGATTGAGTATGGACATACGCAGAATATGTAATTGCGCATAAAAATTCATGCCCGGAACCACGATTGTCGGTGCGAAGCTCCTTTTTGCATAAAATGAAATACGACTGTTATTTTCTATTGTCTTACTGTTGTAGTAAGCAATTTCACCGGATTTGTCGCCTGTTATCATAATAATATTCTAAACTCGCGATTACTTGTACAATAATAATTTAAAAACGTTTTCGTTTAATAAACAAAAGGTAAAACAAAAAATTTAATTATATTAAGTATCGGGAATAAATGTTTTAAAAGTAATTAGTATTAAAAAGATACTTTTATTTTCTCATAGAAAACATAACATTATGACTGTTTTAGGATTATTCATGTACTCATAGAAGGAAGAGATAAGTTAAATTTTATGGTCACATTTTATTTTAAATTGCTACGGCTATCATATTGTCAATTTGCTGCTATAACGGCATGGCTGTGATCCGACAGATTTACTTGAAAGTCAGAGTATTCTGGGCGAACACGCATCACCATTTACAGGTCTTACGCCAACTAACAACCTATAAAATTGTAGTCAAATGTAAACCTTTTGTCGATAAAAGAAATAAATTAGAATACACCCGTCAGAAACAATATGATAGTCAACTTTTTTAACAAATTATAACTACATTAAAATTGGCCAATACCCATACACTCGTTATAAACATATAACTCTTCCTACGTTACTGTGTATGCATTTAATACCAATTCGGTTTGAATAATATAATGCACAAAATGACAAACGTTATCGATGACCTTAAGTAATATTTACTTATGTATGTAAATAATAAAATCAAGATTTAAATCATTTTTTATACTGCATTTTAATGATCTACAAAAAGTACGTTAAAGAATGAAAAATCTGATTAACGTAATATATTCAACTATAAAAAAAGACTCAATTGCCCTCTTGTATCATGCTTTTACATTTTTGACCTTTACCATATAAGATCTTGCCGATAAAAGTTAAACAGGAAATCCTTAATAAATTGCGTCTCATTGCAATTTTAAATAATGGAACAAGACATCCGGTATCAATAACTATAAAATTGATACCCACATAGAATGCATATGATATTTTTTATTATTTTTTCATTTTAATTTTTTGAAGTTTTTTCTTTTATAAATAAAATAAAGGTAAAGCGTGGTTCGTCCAATATATTTTGGATGTCACTTCAACTAGCTCTTAGTCTGGCACACACAGAAATTTGTATTTATCATTTATAGAATAGCTAGTGTATTGAAACGATAGAATCTGTAATAGTCATCAATTAATATAAACCGATCGATTCTAGCAAACAATGAAATCGTCGATATCGCGCCTTAATATTTATACATAGCTGTAAAACTTTTATGATATTTCTAAACTAGTGTATACAAATACCGTTTCGCGATATTTGTTTACTTACAAACTTGTTTATTTAACCTAGGATATAGCTTGGCGCGAACAGTCACGTACGCATATCCTAGTTTGAAGATTACGGAATTAAATCAAAAGAAGCAGTTTGGTACAATATCGAAATCAATAGAAGGTATAATTTTGTTTTATAGTCAGAATAGGCAAACAAGCAACTGGTTCACAAAATGCTATATTATTTATACTTACGTTATTATCATGTTATTAAGGTAGAAAAGTTAAATTTATATGTGATTGTTTTTCAACGGCAGTGGGTTAACACTTGGCCACAATTTTACGTATCGTAAGTGACAATTAGGTCGTAGATGATGAAGAACACTCGCCTATAATATTCTGCCGATCTTATACATCACGGTCGAAACACAGCAATGCTATGATCACGGCAGATTGACATTTTTTTTCTATTCCTTCACCCCTGTTAAATTCTGACAAGGCCTAGTCTTTATTATTTTGTTTTCTCATATTTTATTTTTCGCATTCATTGCTTCATCTTACATTTTCCATTATCTCAATAAAATACTTTTCTCCTTCACACCTCATCCTAGGCAGTTTGATATTGATATCTGTACTCATGTGACTACGGAATCAAATAGGGACCGCCGTGTTATAGGACTAGCTGTAAACAAGTGTGCCACAGAAATAGTTAAATACTTTAGACAGTGAGAGAAGTGAAAAGACTTATCGTATGAATAATAGGATCCGAATCTAACCGTCGCTAGAAATGGTGTCGATCACTATGCAACAGACAATTTTACGCTTAAAATAAAACCGATTTAGATGAGTACTTGGTGTCGAGATCCGTTAACACAATTTTATTACAAGGAAATCGTGAGCGGGTGCGTCAATCTCAATCAGGTGGCAAAACATCGCCGCTTGAAACCTAAGAGTTGAATTCTCTTAAATTATTCACGTTGAACATATTATCATAACAATGTAAGTGCTGTCTGTTGAGTGGATCTTAAATCTTGTTATGTTAAGTTTGATAAATGACCCGACTAACATAATAGATTTACACGATTGATGTAAAAATATACTTAACTGTATACAGAGAATATTATCACGTTATTAGTAATATTAGAATCGTAGTAGGTTTTGTTTTAATCCGTCTGGCTGGCTAACTACACACAATATCAATCTACCGTCATATAAGGAATGCTGTGTTCTGGCAGTAGCACATATAGGAACCATAGTATTTAGCACGAACACGCTTTATTATTAACGGCATTTTGTATTTTTTATAAGTGTTACTTAACATTTGAAGAAATCGAGCTCAAATGTTAGCCCAATACCATTAAAAAAAAAACAAAGTTTTTGGTTTAAGATTGTTTCTCCCATAAGAGTTGGAATCGCCTATTACAACGCAAACATATCTTTGTTCCGCTTACAGCTAGTCAAATAACTGGACGAGAGACGTGTTAATTTTGAGTTGCATTGTGACGTATCGACTTATGAGTAATGATATCCTAATCTTATCGTTATTTAATATATAAAAACAATGGTCACCTAAATCATTATGCTGCCTCCATGGCACAGTGGTTTAGCCGCTTGCCTTGTAACGCGGAGGTACCGGATTTGACTCCCGGACTACAGAAGTTGTGGAGTCTGGATGTTGGTAGGGTTTTTCAAACCCGCTTGGCTAGCTACCGCCCTAACAGCATTGCTGTGTTCCGGCGATGAAACATGTAAGAGCCAGGTGTTTCCTTGACGAACACGCCTCACCATCCACGGCTTCATTGTCACTTAATATCAGGTGAAATCGAGGCCAAGTTGTTAACAGTTATAGGCTATCGCCCATGAGCGTTAGAAAAAATTATGTAACACTAATAAAAACATCAAAGTCAGAATATGCAAAAGCTATAAGACTCTGACCACAATACCATATGATATTTGAGGAAATATTAAATATTAGATGCCTTTTAGATTATTGCAAAAGTAAAAATAATAATTTTGTCAAATTACTTCATCAAAAAAAAATTCATTACTAACTATTATTATTTATTTCTGATCCTTTTGTTGCTGTAGCTATCGGTACAGCCATGAGTAACAAAGCTATCATGTAAGAAACGTATTAATTTAAAATGAAGAGTAGAAGAAATTCCATGCCGTCGAACATTTATTTAAAAAGGGAATTCTTCCATATTCATTTACATTTTTTTTTGATTGCGTTTTCATAGCTATAGAAGACCTGTTATCTATATTTGAATAGCAGAACGTAATTAACTCATCAAAGAAATGAGAGCTTGTTTTGTTGGTCTTCCTTTCCAATTAGAGTACATTAACTGGTCATTTGCTAAAGTAGTCAATATACATTGAACGCCCTACATCCACTTTTGTTGTGAAACATGAGGTTACTAATCATCTGACAATAATGTCGACAGTGTAAAAAAACAAACTGAGTAATAAATTAAAATGCATTGTTGTTTAAAAATGGAACAATATTTTTAGAAAAACTAATGTTTGCTTCTTTAAAACAATTGCCTCGGACGCTACAGAAAATAGGTTGGTTAATATCACATGCATTGTGCTTAATTATAAAAAAAAACTAGTACTTGATGTATATTTCTGTAAACATTCAAGCAAATTTTTATTTATTTATGTTATTACACCTATCTAGATCGTATATAATGCCTAAATTAGTTAATACTTACGATATTTAAACTGTTCTGTAACACCATATTTTTTAAATTAAAACGAGTAAATTTTTTTGATTGATTTTCTTGTATTCGTATATATAACCATTAATTATTATAACATGTTTGATAGCAATACTAGGACCACATAAATACTGGTCTGGGTCCTGGTCCACATAGTCATTAAAGGTGAAACCCTTAATGAGAACTTGCAATAGTAAAATTGTTATGGTGGCAAATTGTACATAAGTGAGCCAAAGTATTTTGGACAAACATTCTTCTCTTTTCTCAACCTCATTGTCACAACATCACGTGTAATAATGAAATAGGAAATGTTAGATCATTTTTTATAAAAATAAATAAATAAGGAATAACATTTTTAATTTTCAAATTTTGTATTTAAAATCTTCATTATGTCTCAACTAAAATAAATAAATTATCAGGTACTACAGACCTAAACCCCGATTTAATTAACGATAATTTCATTATTTCGATGAAATTTATTTCATTCGATAACTTAAGCCTCGACCTAGAATTTGAAATAGGTCCCTTTAATCAAATTGTATGATCTAGGTATTTGTACACAGTGGTAATTGAAATATTATTTCTGCAAAGTTGATAAATATTTAAACATCTATTAATAATTTTTAGTCAATATTTGGAAACATTTTAAAAAGTTATTTGAATTCTTTCGTATAACCATTAAGAACTTAATAATTATAATAAAGCCGTGTGGTTTCTTACCAGCCGCCAGTTTGTTTACTATACTGATATCTCCTTCGGTTTATTTATATTCCGGGGTTGGCTTCATGCTCGAAATTCATTAAGTTCTGTTTACAGTTTCAGTAATATTGAGTTACGGCTAACAAAAATGACATACTTCAAATTAATTTAGGATTAGGTTAGGTTGGGAATTCATTTAGGAATTAGAGCCGACGCAAATCACAAAAGTACCGGCCGTCACCAACTCGCTTCTCTGACTGCGGTATTTCTTTATTTAAAATTAAGATTAATCCCTTTCCAGTATTTGTACCAATTCGTCCTTTGACTGAGCGAATAAATAGTTCTATCGAAATTTTAAACCGCCCTTTTTAGTGGAATTTCTAAGATTCTCTTCGGTACATCCCAATAAAGAACACACCCTTCAAATTTCATCCCTCTAAGTCCAGCAGTTTATACTGTGAGTCATCATCAGATCAAAGTTTGAATTATATATGTACTAGATTATGTTTCGTAACACTCTTTAGTTGCTTATCTAGTTATTATAACTTAAAACAACAATGGCAAAGCAGTAAAACGCATACGCGTAAAAATTAAAAGCGCCAACTCAGTATACAAACGTTCTGCAATTACAAAGTTTGACGGCTTAAAGTTAGTTTCTTTGTTTAGGACCAGGCAAAGTTTGAGGCACTGCTTCAGGCGTTAATTTGTTTCGCAGGATGCCGCAAAATTTGTTTATCTTTGACAGTTATGACTACGTTACCTTATAATATGCAGTATAGCATGAAAATATATTCTTAAAAATCTAGATGTAGAAATAATGGAATATTTATAAAAATTATTATTATTGTAAGATTGGAATCTTTGATTCGATTCTTACCTTTCTTGGTTAGGTAGCAACGACTTTTAAATTAATCAATTAATAATGTCTGCTACATATAGTTCAGTACAATTTTACAGGACAAATACAGTTTTAAAAAAAAATCTTATTAGATTTTTATTAATACAGATTTGATAACTTACATAACGTATGTTAATTTTTATATTTAGTGATAGATTTCTTATAACGAATGCCGTATAAGCCAGTACCGCTGTCTATTTTTACCACCAACTACTATTTCCATGCACCTAGGTATTCTACTGTTAATTGTACTATTGCTAGAGATTAGGGGAAAGAATAAGACATCCTTTTTATTTGTATTGGGAGGTCTCCAAAAATATCTTGTATTCTGAGGGGAAATCAAGGAATTTTTGAACAGGACAGATAATATTCACTACATCTGAAAGGGCCTCAACCATTTTAACAGCCAGCTATAGCCTCCTAGCTACAATCATTACAACCAATCTACGAAAAGTCCTGTAGTAGCACGCCTGATCCTACATTTGCCTGCTTTTATTACCTTGGCATATGTGTACGTACTGTATTCCGTCAATCTGACCGTAACTACCGTAGTCTTTGGGACACGCGTGGCTTGTTGGGAGTAGAAGTCCTTGACTCCGACCGTCCCATATGAACAATTGATGCCTTCGGGTTTAGCCTCGTCGCAGGTCTTCTTGCCACCTCAGATACAATAGTTAACGTACTAAGGCATCGTGCGCAATGAAGTTTTTTGTAAACAATTTCATAAGCAACACATTGTCAACGGTATCGCTTACTACAATGTCATTGCTTCGTGATATAAGAATCGTGGTAGTGCAATTTGTCGTTTAATACAATGATTCGCCATAACATATTACAGATTTACAAACAGGATTAATTAACAACTGCGCCACGAATAAATCATGTAATATCTCTATACTATGTGATGGATGTCATACAACATTTGCTCATTGAATGTGTGAAAATGGCATTAACAGATAGGCATCTTGCAGTCGGCGTTGGCTGATCCAAGTTAAGAAAAGAGGTATATTAATCTTTGACTAAGACTTCATTCGTACAGTTGCTAGAAAAGTAAGATTTTTTAAGTCATTATGCGAAGTTAGATGACATATCAAAGGTATGTTATCAAAAATGACAAGGTTCACAAAAGTAAAATATGTCATTATAAAAAAGTATACGAAATTATATAATATAAAAAAGACAACATAATACATCGAAAATTTGTTAATCCTTATTCCATACCTCTGAAAATCATGATTCTTTACTTTGTATTATACTGAATAATAGAAAATTCTAGAATATTAACACTGCGTTTGGCGACACCACATTAGTGTGATTTGCAGAATATCGCTTGACGGTCGTTGACACCACAGTGGTGTCATTTTGTTACAATTAAAAAGTAACAGTCGAACCAAATCTGTGCTGTCTTTCAAGCCAAAACCCATAAAATTCTTCTCTTGTGTTTTCTGGTTCGGTAGTAATATAAAAACCTTGGCGTTTAAATGTTTTTTTTTTATTATTATACTTAGAACCTATAACTGTGTGTTTTCTAAAAATTTAAAATATAACCGCTTTCCGCCGGCGCATAAAGTGTTAAGCTATCAAAATAATACAAAAAAAAATTGGTATACGAAAAATTGTACAGTTTTCAAAACCAGTCATAACTTTTGTTATAAAATTTCATTTATTCCACAACATAACACCGGAAACGAATACCAGGTGACTGAACATGCCGCATTTCAACGTGGAGGACCCCATAATAGGTTATATAACAAGTGCGTTACTGACTTCATGCGATATAATACACCTTACACATGAATAGGCACACCAACACTCCCGGTTTATGTCAGGGCCGTCCTAGATTACAGTTTTCGCTTCCTTATTCAACGTCCGGGCTGTTTTTTTTACAGCTCCCACACAATAGCTAAGCAACATCGTATCATTGCGCGAGCAAAAAGATCTCGCCTTTATTATAAACCGCAAAAAAAACACCAGAATGTTCTTGCGCTCATGATTTATTTTTTTTAATTCGTACAATTATTATTTTTTTATAACAATTAGTGTGAATTGAGTTTCCACTATTTTCGAATATCTCAGTTGTCGTTTTTGTTACGTATCAGGACTGATTAAATAATTATATATCCATTTCGTCGGATAAAGGCAAAATTACACTGCCAGTGAATTGTCAAGTCTATTTAATTCCATATAATTAGCTCAGTTAATGTATCTGTATTATGTGTACACGTTACGACCTCGATCGATACGTTTCTAATTTAGTTTGTAGCTCAACTAAAATTTATCAAATCCGCCGGTTACACTAATACACAAAATTACACAAAGGAGCTTATGTGGTTGGTAACGGTTTACGGGCTAATAGTTCAGTATCAAACATGAATATTTTAATACGTTCGGACAAATTCGTTGCTTTGCAGCCATTATTACATGCGGTCAGGCTTTAGTCTGAGGGGATTTATGTAATAAGCAAATTATCGATTCTTCTTACGTACCGTTATTAGTTGCAGCAACTATCCTCAATGTCGCTGCTGCCATTACAGCATACTGTGTTCCTGCAGTTATACACGTCCGAGTCAGAGTATTCTGAACAAGCTCAAGTAAATATCTACGGCCGCATTGTCGTTTAACTACAAAATACTAATTACTGTAGTAACATGTTAGTAGTGTTGTAGTTAGACAGGCGGTAGTTAGCTCTACGCCATCTAAATTGAAAGGATGTTATTCCCAATAAAGCGAAAGTAAGCTCATGACCGTTTACACTTGCTGTGAAACAAACTCAAAGGATTTACAGAACTCTCAGAATTTCTCTTTACGACGCGATACTCTATCAACATGTAAGACGCTGGCATGCCTAGCCTATAAAAAATCAACTGAAAGAGCTGGTCCGGTGCTCGAAGTATTATTTAAAAAAAATAATTAGGTTAAGAAAATATTTCATTTAACGATAATTCATCTTTAACAAGTAACATTAAAAATGCATTGGCGCGTCGAACATACGAAAGAAAATTCATATACCAGGCTCACAATAGCCAATGTTGATCTTCTTCCCTAAAAGCCTATGTAATGTATACAAGCTGACCTCATAAATAACGGATGTTGCGTGACGCTCCAGATATACGGCATGATTTCCTAGACTATCTGTCTAGTCATCGTCCGGCAATAACAATGTTGTAAAAAAAACTTCTGAGCGTACTAATGGTTGTACAAACACGTACACAAAAAAACACTATATAATAATTTGAAATATGCACGATTGTTTTAATATTATTCAATCTACACTATGTATTAATACACAGCCTAAACCGCTCGAGACATCAAATTTAGTGTATTTTTGTGATATGGTATCCACTATAATGAGGTTTTTCGAAAATCTTCCCCTTTAGAAATTAAATGAGAAAATACATATTTTTTAATCTTCTAGTCAATTAATTGGAGAATTTGTACAAGTACTGGCGGAGAGTAATCTTAACATAAAATAAAGAAATTACCACGCCCTAATGTGACATACACAACATTCCAGACTTGTAACAAAAGTTCACTTTAACTTATCTTTGTATAAACATTAACTCGTTCCCACGTACGATTTTTTACACTTTGTAACCTACCTCCCATTAGTTACCGTTAGTGAAGGATGTGACGTCACCGTTCAAACCGAAAGCCATTAAATTCCCTTATATTCTAATTAAATTTTTGACATGTGCATGCAAACGCAATCACACATATATCTAAATACAGTCGGGAAGCGGTTACTTTGAATATTTAAAATTATCTAAGAGGCGTCGAAATTTTACATACCCCCTTTAATTACAAAATAAGCCACTGTTAATAATCACGGCTCAAACCTCCTTGCAATTAACGTCCCTCATTAACATTTATAGCTTATTCGGTAATAATAGATCGTTCGCAATGAAAATATATTTCAATGTAAGACTATATAACGCCAAACAATAAAAAAACCTAAATTATGAATAAGAGCAACCAGTTAGGACTTGTTAATGTTGTAATAGGTAAACAATTTTTTTTTTGTAAAAATTTACCTGGTACAAATTGATCGAACGATTTCTCGAACAGGAAAACACGACCACAATATTTAAAATAAACCATCACCACACCACGCCTCTCGTACCTCTCTAGGCATGGTATGCGTACCAATTTTAAATTTCATTGACGCAGAGAATACAAGTTTAATAGAAATTTGAACCTTACCCTTTATCTACCTTAAGAGTGGAATTTAAAAAAGATAAACTAATGGATACATACACATCAAAAAGAACACACCATATTCATGTCTCTGGGCCCAGCAGTTTAGCTGTACGTTTCTATATAGGTCATTCAATCAGCGAATCAGTTAATATTTTTACGTTTTTAAGTATTTAGTAGGTACACGCGTTTAACTTATCAAACTAACTAAATACAACTCCTTTTGGCACCTTTAGACTTAATTATGCAAACACCAATAAAACTATTTACATTTATACAAGGTTACCTTTACATGTGTTTATTAAACGTTTGAATACAGCAATATGATATCAACTATCTGGTAACAATTTCGTTAAAAGCTTCTTGCACATTATACAAGTTTTCCAACTTACAATTTAAACTAAGAAGCAAAACGTTCGTTTAGAAGAAAATAAAAAAAGACCTCTACATATGGAACGAACGTGTTTGTTCAGTTGGATAAGACGAAAGAATGCCAACGAGTAGTTTCATTATATGAAACAACATACTTAATACTGTCTCACTTTCGCTCTACTTACATGGTGCATCTTTTATCTGCTATCGACATGGGACCTAAACACCCGACCTGAATTTCACATGTTAATTAACAATTAGGCCGTATATGGTGAACCGTGCAGAAACCTTTGGCTCCCATGTATATGATTGCCGGAATACACAGCAATACTCTTTAGCACCAGATTAATATTAAAGGCGATAGTTATTCAAGAGGGTTCAAATGAACTCTGCATGTTCTCCAACATGTAACGTCCGGGAATCAAAGCGCGGACCACTGGCAAACTTAGGCAAGCTGTAAGTAATATTTCCTATATCCCTAACTTTAAAATGTTTATTTCATATATATATATATATGGCACCAACCTCAAAGTATACCTAACCAAAAAATCAAAGTATTCTAATATAGCTACATATTTTTATATATAATAACATAACAAAAAATATATGCGCGGAATCAGGAACCGTCTGTTGGTAAAAACTAGCTAAAATTCATGTAGTTCGAACAAGTTTTTGCCCGCAGTTTGTTATTTCTGAACAAGCTACATTAAATTACTATAGAACTTTGTTACGCGCAGTTTATACGGAAACTAACAGATTATAAAGTTAGATTGTTGTTAACGTTTTGTATAGGATACAGAGTTTAAGCCACCATGACACGATAACAAGTCACTCGCTATAATTTTATCACTTTCTTTTACTGTTAGCTTTCAATCGACCTCACCTAGATTTACAGAACCTGACATTTTGACGAAATACCGTTCGTCAAGAAGTTCAGTATAAGATTATGCGTTCGACTATTTATTTTAATTGTTTTTGACAACATTGTAATTTATTTGCTAAACAGAACGTATAAGAATATAGTAATGAACAGTAATACTACTCGAAAAGAAAAACCATTAAAAAAAAGTCCGTAAATCTATTGATAAATAACACAGAACATGATATCAGTATCATTCCCTCAAATTTAATCCAACCAAAAATACAGAGTGATGAGAAATTGAAGACAGTCTGAATGAATAGAAGAAACTATAAGATAACCATTGAAATATTGTATCCAATACAGACTGATATAAATATATGCACTGGCATGCACACAAATAAAGATTAAAGAGAAGTACATAAATATTAACAGTACGCATACAAATAATTGAAAATCAGTAAGCAATATCCTGCATCATGTGTACATGTTACTTTTGTTTATGTCATTGGGATCTGTGAACGAGTTACAAAACTCAGTGAAGAGATGAAGGGAATGAGTTAAAAAACGAACGTTGTTAAAAAGATTGTAAAATGAAGAAAAGTTTAATGACACAATGATTGACAAGTGACGGTTGCACCATAAACTTCCAATTTGAAATTGAACCCAATAGTAAAAAAACTAAAGCACTATAACTAAGAAGTTAAAGATACGTCTGTTTACCTACCTCACTTCCTTGAAGTGAACATTTAAATTCTCAGATAATGTTAAACAGATAACCTTATGTCACGGGTTGTGGAACAAATAACTATCTATAAATATAACATATCTCATATAGCGGCTTCAACCTCTCTCAAGTGTCTCCAATGAATTATGGCATCGTTAATTAGGGCTATTTCATTTTACTACGCTTTTGTTTGTACACGTTTCTTATAAATTCCGATTGACGGCCATGAGGAAGCCGTTAAGACTCGTCGAACGATATGTGGTTTACCGAAATCAGTGACGTCATACAGCTTTTAAATTTCAATAACCCTTTATAAGATCCTCACAAAGGTCAATGTTTCAGAATCACTCGTCGTTGACATCATACTGCCTTTAAAATTATATAGCCCTCTCATATTTCGGTCAATATTTCTCTGTTTCAGCCGTCAATAATAATTGTAAAGCATTTTAAAAATTAACATAACATTAACTATAAAAGAATAAAAACCAATTTGTAAATGTGCATAATCAAATATAGACTTTGAACGCCTTCCATTGCATTTTAAATTTTGTTGATATGTAATTATGCTAACTACACGATAGATTAATTATAGTAAACACGTAATAGCAAGGAACAGTATTTTTACTGGGTTCGACAGACATTTTAGATACTACAGCACCTTAAGTCTTTACCGCTTGTCATTAATATATATTTTATGCAACGAAAGCACAACGCGTGTGCGACTCTTGTAGTAAGCAATACTACAGATCATAACAATGAGGTGCGAGTTAGTATGCTTACACAACATCATGTTACGCTCGTTTCATACAGGTGAACTACTGTTACCTCAGTAATTTCACTAGTTTCCTTCAAACCGATACAGTAATGATGTCATAATACTATATAATGACAAAATGGACACTATAGTGGTTAATGCTACAGCCGAATTCCGAGGTAGTTCTCACCGCCCGATAGCTCAGGCGAACGATAGTCGGAGTATGGGCCCGCGCCCGTCTTCGACAATCACGTAGCTCGCCATAGAGAGTTAGGTCAAGCTAGCTTCTCTGGCCGGTATAGTTGGTGGGCGAGCTCACGGATCACCGGATTCGTGAGCCAATATCAGATGAAGCTGTAATAGTCGTCAAAAAGACTAACAGCGCAAGTTTCCCCGAACCCAGTAGCAGTAGCACTATAGTGGTATAATTGTATTTGATTTCCGTGATAGGAAACGCATACTTACACTTGCGAAGATAATGACAGGTTATGATAGATCCAAAACGTTCTGCTTCTTTCGTAAGTTATAAAAATACATTTTAATTCACAAGAGCGGCATCGAACGTTAAATGCTTAGTCTACTCCTCCTACACTAGAATTCAAATTTATGAAATTTTATTGCTTTGAGCACGGCGATTACAAATTGCAATGCATTGCTATTACTATTGTTGATTAAACACAAGCGTGTTGTATATGTAACATGCAGAAACAAATCTTAACACAACCGCATACAGTTTATTATCTCACTCATGTCAACAATTAATGTAAACATTAGTCATAACACTGCAGAGTTATGCTAAAGATTAGAATGTGTATAAACAATACGCTTCCTTTCATAGCACAGTACTTAGATATGGTCTTTAAACTTCGGGAATCCATAGTTTCTTAGCCATAACTGGTTTTACAAACATATGTATATATATGTTTTATATAACTATTTACTTGTGATAAGTATAACAGTTACCTGGTATTCATACATAACACTTCTAACGTAAGCAGACGGGGAAAAACCCATATCTTAGCAAATTACTTAGAAATTAAATAAATTTTTAATCCACAAATTCTAACAATGTGCAAACTCAATTTTGACTCAACGTGATATTAATTGACAATAAAGCAAAAGGTACAATGTGTTCACCCAAAATAATTACTCTGGTTTTCATGTGTGAATACTTCCGGGGCGCAGTGGTTTACCACTTGCCTTGTAACACAGATATCCCTGGTTCAATCCCGAAGCCACTGAGTAGTCTGGATTGGATTCTTCGCACCCGTCTGGTTTACTAAGACCATCATTGTTTAATCTTATTTCGTAACAGCATTAGTGAGTTCCCGGGACTCATACATAAAAAAGCCAGAGTATTATGAGCTCGCTCGCTTGTCCATTATTAATTACGGCCTTTTTTTAACGTAAAATCATGCAAAATTGAGTACCGATTAGAGCAGTAGTTTTATGGCGAGAGCTCGTATGTAGCTGGGCGGGTATTTAACAACTTTAGCGCTATCTAAAATTAATTAAATATTATTCCTAATAAAGGAACAATAAACTCATAAAATTTTACACCCGTTCTGAGACAAACTCTAACGATTTACGGAAATGCTCTTTACGAGATAAGACTGTATGTATCAACATGTAATAAGCTGGGGCATATTGTCTTATTTATGACCAAACATCGTTTTAGAAGTTACAAGAAATTGGTAAGTTTAACAAATGACAGCAAAGCGAGACGGAAAGTGATAGCAATAACTTTCCCATCTAAATCAAGTATTTTATACTACATACATGAATTTAAAAGGAC
The DNA here is from genome assembly GCA_018245475.1 of Pharmacophagus antenor. Lineage (NCBI taxonomy): Eukaryota > Metazoa > Arthropoda > Insecta > Lepidoptera > Papilionidae > Pharmacophagus > Pharmacophagus antenor. The sequence continues at coordinate 34,658 of DWQX01000855.1, forward strand.
TGATATAAAACAATCTCACTTTGCTTGTTAATAGTAGAACAGCAGTCAACCATTCCCTCATAAACCCTTCAACAGATATACACTTTTGTGATATTAAATGTAATTTAATTGTAAGAAAAAACATTAAAAAAAACTGAAATGCAATAAGTTTATAATAAATCACATTACCTGGTTATAAAAAGAAGTTTTAAATTTTATGCTTTTTATATATGAGCGCTGATATTTTTTTTACCCAGAAATGGTTGAATTTTTAAAGGGAAAAAGAAT
>DWQX01000856.1:0-34902 GCA_018245475.1 Pharmacophagus antenor
TATATATATAATATGATATAATATATACAAGCGTTTCATCATTGTATTAAAAGAAAATATTGGAAATTCAGAAAGCTATACAGTTGTCATAGCATTTTTACTGTTTATTATAAAATTTATCAGTATATTAGATACAATAAAACATAATACGAGTATTTATCTTTTAGATAAATTATGAAATAAATAAAAAAATAAACATTCATCTTGTACATTAATGCTCATCGACCTGCAAAAATTACATTGATTATTTCCTAAACAATATTAAAAGTCCTGGACCACCATGAAACTTCTAGAATAAATGAGTAATGACAATGGAAATATTTGAACGTATATTAATTTATGTAACAACCAGTTTGAGTTTACGGCTGTCTTTTATACCTTAAATAAAATTTGCTATTAAGAAAAGGCTATCATCATTGATACAGGAACGTAACACAATGTAAATGTAATACTAATGTAACACATGATAGCAGTGTGAGATGCAATGACGGATGATTATTATGCACTGTTACAAAATATTTAAATCAGTGAACTCATTTTTTGTGGGTTTTTTAGTTCGAACCGTTATACTCAATGAAAGAAATGTAAATCATTTTATAATTTAAAAAGTAGTTAAAATCATTTAACACCATATCGAATATTTGCTTGCATTAATGTTTGCGTTTAATAAGAAAATTAATATGATGAACACAAAAAACGTATTTGGGTGTATAAGAAGGATCACGGATATTGTGGTATTGTTTCCTATACATTCTGCTGACCCAACTGCAGCGGAAGCATCGTACCCTTTTAGAGGAAATATAACCACTTCCACACTTTTTTTTAATCGTTAATTCGCTAGCCATGATAATAATAATAGTCTGCATGGCAACATGGGTTCGCCATTTGTGAGCGAGAAAGGCAACTCGCAAACTCCCCCCCCCCACACCGTCCATTGCAATCTTAATATTATTTACTCCGCCACATTCGTCAATTCCGCTAGTCACACTACTGTTAGGCGTTAGAAAAAAGCATGACAAGAAAGATCTGTCCAGTAGAGCTTTTAGAAAGTTAAATATGCCGTGTGATGAGCTGAGGAAATCGGAGTGCATTTGACATTATCTTCCTCCAGTTGTCATATTATTGGACATCATGCCATATTTGCAATAGTAGCTTGATATATTATTACAAATTAGAAGTGTTACATATTCGTGTTAATATTTAAAGAAATCAAAAATGGTGTGATACTTAGTGACATCAATTCGTAAAGGTCTCTATAACTATTCTCGTAAACAAAAAATCAAACAAACTGCTGTTACCTATCGTCACACGAAGCTTCGTTAGCGTGATCATGAATGATCATTGTGAGTGAGAAAGTAATGTTGTTAAAAATGTTATTAAAAAAATGATAATGTCCAGAGGAATAAGAAGTGTGTAGTTTGAATTTAACGGGCGTGCGTGCGTACGGGGTGAGCACCGCGATCGTCAAACGAACCGGCGCGTTCCCGTCGCTGGCGCTCGCGTCCACACTCGCCAGTCTATCGGAGCCTCCGCACTGCGACGGTGCTCTCTATGCTCCTTTCTACCTATCTTGCTATTCACCCGATTCTGACCATCTCATCACGCACATTACGTGAATACAGTCGGACTGCCAAGTGTTATTTAATGTGCCAGTGCCTTCTATTATTTGTGAGTTCTTCTTAAACATTGCGCCGTTATCCCGCGCTTATTACGTCGGTACAATTCTTTTTCAAGTGCAGGTAAGAAATTCTAATTAACCAATCTCTTCAATAAATTTGTAAAATATATAAAATGTTTCCTTTAATAAATCGATTACGTTTTGAATTCTATGGATTTATTTTTTGGTTTAAATTTCAATAAAGAATTTTGTGGACTATAATTCCCTACAAAAGTAACAGCATTTGTGTCATGTGATTTTTAAGCATTCTCCATAGTCTTATATTCTAAAATACTAATTATTTTTTAAATTCATCACGATGGATCTATTGTAGATATTTGCATTGATAAGAATCACCAATTACAGATTATATATGATAGTCTATAAATCCTGGCACATAACGTGTCAAAAATAATAAGAATCACTGTAACATTAACGTACTTAGAAAAAGACCTAATACATTTCTTATAAAAACCGGTTCGCTCGATACACGTTGTTTCTCCGCCAAGACTTATGCAATGGACAAAGGGAGCTACAACAACAAACGCAGGAGTCAGACACCTCACACCTTTATTTTCATGTGAAAACAACTCGTGCAATAAAATGTAAAGTTTAAAGAGCACATGTAACGAATAGTAAGTGATGTAAACAAATAAATTATCGAAGTAATGTGTGCAATCGACGTGTCATGCTTGCGATTTTCAACCATGTTCAACGACTACGCATATTCTTCGTTGAACATCTGCTGGAAAAAAAAATGTTTGTGATAAACTGCCGTAACGCAGCTGGGATTATCCACGTGACAATGTGTTAAAGAAAAAGATATATTTGTGATAACAATGTTCAATTTTATGAGCAATAAAATTGAAATAATTTCTATATAATGAAAACATGACTAGGTCATTACGGCTATCAATCTTTCAATCTAGAATTTCTACGTTTTTAACAAAGAAGACTAATTTAATTATTAAATGTTTATAGCCTAGCCCTAGCCTATCTAAAGGTCACTAGGTCGATAATCATTATAGCTTGCGACAATGATATCCCCATTTTAATTAATAATAAATCAGATATACAAATATAATTATAAGATGTAATTTAAGAGGATGCGAACTTGTTAAAGTAAAGCGGTATTCCACATGCACTGATTATCGTTTCAGGACAGATTTGAATATTAAATTTGTTTCTTTTAAAAATTAAAGTTGAATTATTATCGTTTTAATAGAAAAACTATCTTATTTCAATTAAACCCCAGGAATGCTACAGATATTTCGCAACGCTTGTTATATTATTTTGACCTTATTTTACAGATTACGTTATTGATATAGAATATTGTGTATAAACATTTTGTCACTTTTAATTAAAGACTCCTTGAGTAAAATTTAGTAGATTGCTTTTCTGTTTGTGTAAAGTTTGTGAACTGTCGCCACTCAAACAAGCAGTCGGCATCGTTATATCGATTAGACCGCGGGCATTACGTGAAATATTTGCCCAATACCATCCTCTGATCAAAAAATAATCAGTTGCTCAATATCCATATAACCCGAATGGTTTTGGTGATATAATTTAAATGATAAACTTAGTACTGTTTTAAATTGCTTACTTTTATAGCTTTTGGTGAAATTACGTAAAATCAAGACCTCTTTGACATATTTTTAAACAAAAATGTTTCTAAATGTTATTGTTGTTCCCTCCCAGTAACTAAAATTTTGTAACTTTGTATTACATAATATTAAAATTATTAAATATTTGGTTTACGTAGATCAAACAGCATCTGTCATGCAAGTAGTTACATACGTACTATCTTATACATCCCTCCACTTTGCTCCCTTTGCAGCTAAGAACGTGCAAAACTACGTAAAACCATCTGTAAGATCTTTGAACTTTAAAAAATACTAAGATCGTATTATTTGTTGACACAATTATAAACGTGCCAAAATGCTTGGCAGCGTTATCATTGTTTTCAAATTTATATTTCATGTAGAGCCTCTGTGAAATTGGATCATTTTTAAATCCGCGTTCAACGAAGTCTCGAATATGCCTTACTCCCGAGTAAGCAACGCGGCGACATTTCGCGATGAAATAAGTAGGAACGTTGTCAGCCGGAAAATTGTGGCAATTTTAGAGAGGGGGCTCCCTTGAAGATAATCAGTTTAATAGCTAAGGCGAAGGAAATATGCTATCATAAGGCTACGGGAGCGATGCGTAAAAACGCGTATCGGTTAAATTATTCAATTTTAAGCTTGATAAATACCAAAATTTTACTGTTGTATGTTGATGGTAATATTGTACAATAGCTTTCAAACGAAACGTACAAACGATTTGTAGTATTAAGAGTAGTTTGCAGTTTATTATAAAACATATTACTATTGTGCTTACTTATGTTATGTAAATGGTATTGTTGTGATATCGTCTGCTATAAGTGGACGACCGCGGTAAATGTTGTTCTCGCAGTTCACAAGAAACGAGGCCGGATCCCTTGAGCCGACGCAAATTAGTAAAATTTTTCGTTATATAGATGTTTTATGTATTAGCCACTGGGGCATTGTTAGTATGTGTATATGATACTTATCACAATACAAATAAAAAGAACTTTTTTCAAGCTGGAATAGACAAAGGATTCCGTAGTTATACGAGGATATACAAAAATTGCGTGACTACTTCATGAAACAGTCCTTAGCAATTTATATTAATAGACAAAAACAATTTATACATAATGCGGAAGAATTTGTAGTTTTAATTAAATCGATCAATACAAATAAAAAACATATTATTGGAAATATATTTATCTTTACAAAAATATACATGTTATTTGCATTGAACAGAATTTGTAATATCATTCGTCAAATTGAAATATTATTTCATAATTTGACAACCGTAAAAGCCTTTCGAATTCGTATCCAACGGTTTACCCGTTGTCTATATAATTCAGGCTAAGGTTGTGAAATTATCGCTGTTTCATAAATGAGCACTTGTCATTTAATGAGTTTCAATTTATAGAAAAGGCTAAGAAGGTTGTTCTAAGGTAGTGAGCTCGTCAAAGAAGGGGCTGAACTGAGGGCAATTCTCATATTCGTATGCAGGCCGGTGGCGCGGGGGCGCGATCGATACGCGCCCGCGCGACGACGCCGCCCTTGCGAGCAGTCTACCGATGCCGGCAAACACACGCTCGCGGAAATTTAATCAAATCCCATTTCTGATGTCAACTTAAATAAATACATAAGGTAAACATTGCCGCGTCTAGTTCAGTAGTATAAATTTAATTTCGCAATACTCATGTCTACGCGCAGGCAATTGCAACGGAACAAACACAAATAGGAGACAACGTGTCACTATTATCTGATATTTCTATAATAATATAGGAACTTGTATAGAATTATTTTGACCCGTTTTACTCATAGTACAGAAAATTATAGTGAACTAATTAAAATATCGTGATCGTATTTGCGTCGACACCTAAATATGGACGTTAAAAGACAAGGTGTCACTTGCTATCTAATTTCTAACATTTCCAATTGCCTCCTTCGCAATCTGTTTCTACTGTTAACTGTGGCATTATCCCGTGCTTAGTAAAATGAAGGGTATTATTTTCCGGCCATCAAGCACCATTTGAAGTGGTAAATGCTATAAGACCCGAGTAACTTTCTTCTAACTTTCGAATATAAATAAACTGTTTTTCCAATGGCAGACCTACTGCTCTAATTGCATTTTGAGTAGTTCTATGGCCAATAATAAAAAAAAATTAAACTTTGATAGTTTTATGATTAGCGGATGTACCCGAATTACGGTTATAGTACGCGATAAATATGTAAATGATATCATAACCGGCGACGTTGGGGGGCAAAAAAGCTACGTTAACAAGCTAAGCAGCGAAGCGTCGCCTTGACCACTGACCGCGCAGCTGTGATCTTGACGATACCGTCGACCGTACTTACTCAGTAATTCCACTACCCAAACATGCGCGAATATTGTACACCGAAATAATCAGAGAAGGAAATATATAAACGCATTGACCCAGAATGATGAAGAAAACTAATTAAGAATTATAATTGGAAGCGGAGAATTGTAATTCTTATAATGATCCTTCATTAAGATAGAGACGTAGATAGCATCGCGATGCACAGTGCGGAGTTAATCCAAAACTATCAAACATAAAAGCATAGTAGATATTTATATATCTAAATCAAAATATTAATAGCAAAATTAATTATCATATTATCATTGAATTGTATTATTTACCTATAAAAAAATTCTATATTTTCAACATTATATTTATTAGTAAGTATAGATTTTATAAAAGAAGACAGTTTTTGTGAAATACTGTTGCTCATTATGTACACAGTCAAAAACAAACTGGCAAATAATAGCTTAATGCACTTCCATCGCTTGTTTGACGGGCATCGTGTAGAGCAACCACGGTTGGGAATTGCTGCAAATAAACTGACATGGGGATATTAAGGCGTTAGGGAGAGTTGTAACATACGAAAAATTCGATTTCAATGTTTATGTTTTATACATGTTTTTATACAAATAGCTCTCTTAAATGAATACTTTCAAATTCTAAAGAAAATTAATAAGAGTTTGTCTTATTAATATAACAAGTCAAACATCTTCATGTAATCACAAAATTCCTAATTCCCTCAGCGTATTACCACTCTGGCGTCATAAAAATGGTACCTTACGAAATTAAGGAACAAAGGAGTTTGTTATGATGATAATAGCTTATTAATTTTTAATTTCGCACGCAAAATTAAACATCAGTGGTTCTGAATCTCGACTTCCTGGTATTAATGTTGACGACATTAAATTGGCAATGGAAAATTATTTGAACGAAAAAATAGTCGAATTACAGAAAATTGTAAAGGGGTTCTAGTCTTAAAAAAAAATTTAAAACTTTTTTACCAAAGCATTACGTGAATCAACATCGAAAACATATAAGCAATAACCAAATAACGGAAATTATTCTATGACGTTAGCGTGCAATACTGCTGTAATTTGATTCCATTTATTATTTTAGATACTGTTGTGTTGCGCATAGATGTGTGATATGAATTGATCGTTTCAATTAAAGGGAGATCACAAGTCGTGTTGCAGCAGAAGGGTCTCTATTGGATGAATACAAAAACCATTCCAGATTGTTAAGCGTCCATTGTTTATAAGCGCAACAATGCGATGTTTTGCTGCATAAATACATAACAGACACTGTAATAGCAGCTATAGAAATGTGAGGAAACTGTATTTACTTCATAGAATTTTTTTATTTTCTATAATTGGACTGCCAAGTTTTGTTCAAGTTGTATACCGGTTGTTCTCATTTTCCTAAACATTATCGGAATTCTTTGTCGTCATCAATAAATTGAAAGATCAGTAACAAAGCGCTTTCGTGCGTAGGTACCTGGATTTCTTTATATTTTTTTAATACGTCCATTACTCCCCATTTCGAAAGGCCCCTAGTCGAACAATAACCACAGCTAGGGGAATAAGATGCAGCTGCTCTTCTCTATGAGATTTTTTCAACCAAAAGTACGTATTGGATTTACAAGAATGCAAAATAATCTGTATTAGACAAATAAATAACACGTCCGTTGATGTTAGTAATGTAAATAATTCTATAGAAAGATTTAGTATAATAGGAACGAATAAGAAAGAAAATACATTTGTCAATAATACATTCAAACGTAACGGAACAAGATAAATCGTTCAAAGCATTTGTACATCTGCCAAATGAAAACATTACGTATTATTAGACGATTTTATATGATTTAATTTTTCATCAAAATATTAACATAACACCCGATATTTTTGAGAAACATTTAACGCTCAATTTGCATTTGAAAGTTTTACCAGACCTTGTCGTCTTGCGACCGCGATGCCGAGCTTAATGTGTGATGCAACGTGAAAAGCAATGCGGTTTTCAAAGTGGACAACTTTTTCTACAAGCGAGGAGCGAACTGCGGTGAACAAGTATCGCTTAGTTTCTATCCTATGAGTACTGGTAATTTGCTCTACTGTTCCAATCGTGCACGTTCCTAATAAGGCATAAACAAATTTTAAGAGAGAAATTGCTTGTCTTAATAGGCCCAGTGTAATAATCAATAGTGTTGAAACGTGATGTTATTTAAATCGCAATGATTTCCGTGAAATACAGCGAACGAGAGCAGCGTGCCGAGTTCATGGTCACTGGAACAATCGATTGACGAGAATTCGCGAGCGACTGCCCATGTACCGCGTCGCTCTGGGTAATAATAAAAAAATGCGCAAAATAAAAATACTTCGAAATGTACAATTCGATGTCCCCACTGTACTTTTTTAAGTTGGCGGATTTTATCTTTATGAATAATTTCATCTTGTTCAATTATTTCAAAATTTATCATAGCTAAGCCTAATATTGATCACTTATATTGGTTGTATATATCATTCTTTTATTACTGATAAATTTGATAAATTGTTTTAATAAACAAAAAAATCAAATTTTAAAAGGATATATTCAGACGTTTGAATATAAACGATTTATTACGTAGGTTTAAATATTATAAACAGATTTAATTATTAACTAATAAAACTTTTAAGAAAACAGTATTTATAAATGAGACAAAGCGCAGTGCCTACAAAAGAGAAAGTTTATGCTATAAACAAGGTTAGAAAAGTAGCAAACCTCGGGAAAATCGCAAAAATTCTGCACTTAATGTATTACTGAAATCGCTGATATCAAAAATTAACAGTCACCAGAAAAATGTTTCCAATGGTCTGTTTCAATATTTTTAAAGTAATTTTTGATAGCAGTATCATTAGATAAAGGATGAATTTATGGAACGGAAAATGATATGCAGATAGCTCTCATTCACGTGGTATATGGTGTTATTGAGAGTCACCACCGCACGTTAAGAGGTTCGATTGAATTATTTATTTGCATATCATCAACAAGTGGTCAATGCGGTCACTGTGAGGTAATGAAATGCTCGCACGCCAACAATTACCGACGCTCCATCCTTACGCTAATCTCGTAGTGATAACCTAAAATATAAGACGCTCAATAAATTTTCAAAAACAAAATCTCATTATCCATTTACCAGGAGGACTATGTCCACCACTTTTTCGTCAGTTAATTACATAAGATTTTTTTGATATACAAAACAAATCGTCTCAGTCGAACCACCGTATTTCGGAACAACAGCGTGACTGTTGCCAGGTGATATTTTAGGAAGGCGTTGTGGCACGTATCGGAACACGTGTTCATACCAAGTTGTTTATTTTTTAATGTAATTAAAGGAGTAACGAAGACGGGAAGGGCTAGCAGGTGTCGAATATATAAATGTACAACTAAGTATTTTGAATTACAACTTAGGCGCGAGATAGTCACAGCCAAATACTTTTATAATTTTCAGTACTGTCCACGTACAAACGTCTAATAAAACTCGATCAACAAAGGAACCCGCACCACGTACTTCTACTCTCACCGACTCTTAATTGAATATCCGCCCGAAAATAATTCCATTTCCTCGGCGGTGACCATCGCGTCGCACCGACACCTATTTAAATACCATTTCACCTAACAATTGAGCCACTCGACGTCGCAGCGCGCGAGTCTCATACGTACTGCGTCCTAAATAAGTAGAGAGTTGCATTCGTTCGTAAAAGGTGCGCGGATTCTAGTGCACGCAGAGATGACTTACGGGGAGATCCGTTAGAAAAGTGCGAATAAATCGACGGTCTATCAGTCGTTAATTTGTTCGCATCGATGATGTGATTTATTGCGTGACACTAGTTATTTTCGATTTAGGACGGCGCGTTAACATGTTAAATAGTTGGTACTGAAATATTAAATACAACATTTTGTTATTCCGAGGTGGGAAATATACGAAATATATTATAAAAACATATTATAAAACAAAAATATGCATATGTATAATTTAGTCACAAATCATTAAGTTCTGCTTTTACGTGTAAAAGGAAATGATATTACATTACTTTATTTAATAATCTAAGTTTATTTGCTTGTACATGAACGAATTAAATCTAATTTCCTCTCGCAGCTGAAAACAGAAAATCTCTGTGATGTGACAGAAGAATACGCATTTATGTATATAAACTCTAGTGTAACGGCTGAAGAACAATTGTGCGGCTACAAGGTTGATCCGGAGGTCCCGCCCGGACTTGGCTCATAGCCTTGACCTTTCCTTACTCTTCAATTATTTAAATTCTATAGCTTTAGCATATCTTAGTAACATTTACCAAATAATGTTAAAGCGACCGTTCAATGAAGAGGTACTATTAAATTTTATGTAGGTTATAATGAAGGCCTGTTGCAGAAATACTGGTCTGAAAGACCACCTTACTCTCTATTAAACGATAATAGTCTTACGAGGACGATGAGTACAAATATATTAGGCTATTATTAATTATATACTTTACGGACATTAATTAAGTACCGATTAAGAAATATCTTACGAATGTCTCAAATGTTTCAGTTGGAAAATAGTCATTAAATTGAAAACCGTTACAAAACCTTTAAAATATACCTATGGGAACTTCATCACAAAAATGTTGAGATTACATAGAAATATTTCATTTTAGGTACCGTGTAACGGGAACAAAAATTGTAACATATAACTCTGACCAAAAATTTGGCAATAAACACAAATGAAAATTCCGGAAGCCTGTACAATTCACGGTGTTACACTTCCGGCAGTGAACACTGCAATGCGTCCCTTTCCGAAGCCAACCTTTCATTAACGGTTTAATTGCGCATCAAATTACAAACATTCTAATAACTGCCCCTAACGACATATTGTTGATATCGTAAATAATGCTAATAACATTTAAAGCAAATTCAAAATAAAAATTATTTAACTCAACAAAATGTTTAATACTTAGTACAATTTCTATCACAGATCGGCTTTCGTGCTCTTGTATGTTCGATGTATGAGTAACTTATGTTTATACTAACTCTATTACAATAAAAAGTAATCGTGGATTAAAGAAAGTCGTTAACATTGCTTGTATTTTCGTCGATATACAGGGTGTATTATTGGTGATTAGCTAAAAAAATGTTTGCAGCAGAACTTAACAATCTTATAACATTTAAACATATCGCGCAAGTGAGAGAGTATCAAATTATCGACTATCTGCGCGGTATTTGCAGAAAACACAAGCTTAAACGACTTTATTAGCTGAAACAATGGTGCAATTCTAAACGCGGTGAAAACACGAGAACCATGGCCAATTCACACTGTACAAAGGCATTTAACTAGCCAAGTATTGAAGCGGACAATGCGTCGGTAACGGGACGACGTACTAATTGTAAGCTGAACGCCGAACACTGTGTCGTATCGGTAAGCAATGAACTACAACGCGAGACAGTTCCAACATAACTTTTAATGGATTTTATCATGTTTTTTTTGTGAAAACTTTGTTACGAATGCTGGATATCTGTCACTGCAATCCTCTCGTAGCTGTGGCTGCTGTAAATCATTTAAAAGCTCGTGTAATAAAAAAAACGACCATCGGTAAAATTGAGTTTCTTGAAATACTTTTAATTAACAACAGAAGTATAATACGTCGTTAAGAAATTTATGTCAAATTTCAAAATATTTACTTAAGATCCATAGAATTTTTTCCCTAGTTTACGTGTCAAACTTGTGTTGGATTCTGCGCTAATTTTATCACCATGAATATTACGTATCTTGAGATGATCATTAGTACTAAGTGATAGTATTAAATATATAATTTTATTCATAATGACCGTTACAGTAGTGTAAATTAGTAGCACAGTAAATATGTCGCGGATTTTTTTTATTTTATACATTTTTCCCAGACAGTATAGCTGTTTCAGAATGTCATAAATAGACGGACGTAGTTCAATAAATAAAATGAGTTGAATTCCATGATGAATTCATAAGACCTAATAACAATTGGAGTGGATGTAGACAGGACAATTCTTACAAGAGCAAATTAATAATGTCGCGGGCTGCGTGTAACTCACTACGGACGTGCTTGGAGTTGGATATGAACCTGCCCGTCGGCGTTTCTAGTCACGAATTAGGAACACCGCACGTACAAGTTTATGACCGTAAGCAAATATGTTTTGAATATGAAACGATAATTAAAACAATTCGTTATTATCTTTTTATGATCTTCTGTACATAAAACAACTAATCTGAAAATCTTAATTCCGTCATCGAAATTAGACTACAGTAATCATTTGTATCAATCATGGATATATAAGTTTTAGACGCAGCTTTCTAGCACAGATATCGGTTAAAAGAATGGTAGTAAAAATGTATACAACAAAATATTAAATCTTCACGGAAGGTGGAGAAAAAATACTGAGGGTTCTTCGTTGTTAGCGTGAAACGTGACGTCAGAGCAAAACACTCAAGCTTTTGTGTAAAATTATGCAAACGACATATAAGAGCTCTAAAGCCAATGTCAACATTTAGACATGCTAAGTAACGAAGTAAACGCATTTCATTTGAATACTGATCCACGCAGAAATAAATGTTTAACAACAAAGTTGTATCGTACCCATCCATATTATGTTATATATTTGTACTATTTTAGTAGGTCAGTAGTGGCAACTTTTTTGGAAAGAAGTAAGAAGTACTGTTATAAAAATCGGAGAGCAAGAATATTTATCCTTATGCCTTAAAGTACATAAATAACAAGAATTAATTTCTACTATTCATGTGATACGATAAGGGCTTCCAATAAAACCGGTATCATTGAATATTGTTGTTAATATATTTATAATTTTTTCATTGCTACTGTAGAAATAAAAATATTACGAAAAGAATGTACCGTACGGTAGGTTCTTTTAAATTTGAATAGCGATTTGCAAGAAAACGTTCCGGAAGAATTATTACATAGCTTAAAACGTACAAAGGAACGACAGTACGTTTCAAGGGACTGCACATAAATGGCAAGAAAGAAAAATAAAACCGTAGCACTTGCGCGTGCCAGAAAAATTCGGATAGAAAAACGTCCAGACATTACGAGGTTGCTGTATAGAGCACGTAGCGGAGTAGTCTGTGCGAATGGCAAAAGAGGCTGCCAGGTGAATGCGCTCCTCTAGCAACATCTTCACAGGAGACGTGTTGAACAACCTCTCAAGTTCCGCTCCCAGTTGCCATACATTCTGCACTCGCGGCAACAAAGTAATTTTTAATCTACCACTAGATACGTATACATAAATTTACATGTCATAAAAGGTTGTAAGACCATTTAACATATCAATCGGCTTTTGTAACAAATTTATTAGCATAAAATAGAGCTTTTGAGGATTCATTTTTCATGACGTTGACGTATGCAGTAACAAAAATTTTTTATCGGTTATGGGCTAACACTTGACCTACGTTTTGCCTGATGTTGAGCGATAATAAGGCCATAGATGGTACGTGTTTGCCCAGAATACATCTGATTCTCACATGTAGGAATACCGGAACACAGAACTGCTATTAAGGCCGCAGATTGACACTGAGGGTGGTGGCTAACCAGGCAGGTTCGAAAAACCCTACCACCATCCAGAGTCCACTAGCGCCTTGATGCGAGTAACGATTCCGGGACCTACGTGTAACAAGGCAAGCGAGTAAACCAATGAGCCACGGAGGCAGTCAGACAGACATAAAACAAAATCTATAAATTGATCACAACCAGAAAGCCGAAATTGACATACATGTCAAGATTTTTTAAAGAAAAATATTGTACTATTTAGTTACGACACCCATAAAACCGTTCTTAAAGTTTCAAAGGCCAAGCCAGTACAATCCGTCGTCTTGCAATAATCTTCATACTTTATTACTAGTGCCATCTATAACAAAGCTAAAGGTTAATACGTTAAACGTTTACAAGATACCAAAATATGAGGATATGTACATATACTTGAGAATGATGTTCCATATTATAGTTACAACGAGTATTCCAGATATAGCATGTAGTACTTAACTATGTTGATAATCGTGGGATGAATAAATATCGCGAGGAAAACTTGATATACGTGAGCGCACAATTTCCTAATATCAAATGACGGAGTACGCTGACTGTGACTCCCGTAAGTTCACGGTTCGCCAATTACCCATATCTCGTTACGGTATTAGGTAAACATATGCGCATCTCCAATTTCAACTTACTTGTATTCAACTTTCATTGTGTTAAGTCTCGATGAAATTCTTATTTTTCTGTTGTAATGTTCTATGTGAAGAAATCTAGTATATTACACGGTGTAGTAGCAGCACGTGGGTTCTTATGCGAGTAATGTACAACCTGCATTAGTTGTTCCTCTGGTATTACGCGTAGATCAAATTATATCGGACAATAAGTATGAATGATGACCTTGCTTTGTAAATGTAGTTAGGCGTTCTTTCAATAACAAAAAAGTATGAAGCAAAAACCTATTATCAGAAGCAAAAAGCTCAATCTTTAAGCATAACAACAGCGAATAACTTACGTAAAGATTTTTTTTTAATTAACTTCATGGGTATGCTTTATTTTTTTTATTGTCGCTGCCCATCAAAATCCATTAAATTTAAAAAAGTTATATATGTGTTGGGAATATACATTTCTTGAGAAATACAATTAGTAGAGATAGGTTAGTAGACAGCTTCATGTCAGTTTTAAAGTTTCCCGTCTAGGTTTAATGATCTCTTGCGTTGTCACGAGAGCCAGGAGCAACGTCTCAACGTGCTCGCTTAAGTACGGAGTGAATCTTAAGATAAACACCACTAAAGCGGTCATACCTAGTAGATACAGACGTAATTCAACAATTTCATTCCTGTTATGTCAAATAACATTTACGAATGTATTGGTTATATTTTTTACGTAACAAATAGCGTTCAGCGTATCAACTGAATGACTAAGCACAAGAGTTATTTATAGATCGGAAAAGGCGAACGAAATGCAATTGTTTGCCCCGTGTGTACAAGCGGACTGATGGCGATAAGAAAACCGTTCAAGTTTGCCCATAACTAAGCACTCAAATGTGGGTCGTACACAATAACCCTTTATTCTGCTCTCAAAAATTTATTTAAATATTATTCTAATGTACTTGATTTACTTTATAACCACATTTGACATATTACTGTTATTATATAAGTTCACTATAACTATAGTTTAAAAATATTTTAATGTTTAATTAATACATTTTAGTTTTTACTTTAGAAAAATACTGAAGTTGAATTAAGGAGTCATAAAACTATTAGGTTTGAATAATGAATATTCAGAGTGCATAGGTTTAGTCCACGCGAGAGCTTACGGTGATGTAATTAAGGCACTTCGATTCAGACCTCTACGTGTATGAATTTAAGTACCGCTTAAAGTGGAATTAATATAACTTCCAAATACTTCCAAAGTATACGTACTAAAAGCTTGTGAGTAATTTAAAATACATTTACCACATTTTGAGAGTTTAGCTATTATTAAATTTTTTATCGGCTTCACAGTATTTTATTAATCTAGTTAATTCGTTTATTACAATCAAACTAGTTTAATTTATTTTTCGCATCTGCAAATTTTTGAAACAGCGAATGCACTCGCCTTAATTGTAACATATACTGATTAGAACGCAATTAATTATGTAAACGCGAATAAAGATGCTAATAAAAAATCTAATATTATTAATGATGTAGGTTAATTTTGCCCTGTATAGAGCGAAAATGTGCTCAATGTGCGAAAAGAAGATGAAGCGGTGCCGGGCGATGAGTCACCGGCGTCGTACGTCGACCTGCCCGCGCGCGCATCCGCGTCCCCGCACCCGCGCCTTCGCGACACGGCGCCGTTATCGCGCCGAATACATTCGCTAAGAAAGCCTGCGCTTTTTGTCCAACAACACTCATCGAATACTTATTGTGCGAGGCAAGAACGATATTCTTTAGGTTTATACTTGGTATAACAATTCTTTACGAAATTAACTTTAGTGTTACATCAATGAGAATTCATTCAGCCAATAAATGGTACGAATACTTCTTATTAAAGGCTTGGTATGACTATACAAGAATATGTTATTATTTATAATGGTTAAAAGCGAATCTCAATCTTACATTACGTTAAATGACAATGGGAATGAGGATGGTGAGGGTCCTCGCCGATATTATATAGGTGCCTCTCAAGTATTACTATTGGAATAGAATATTATTATTACGGGGCCGATTGCCAACATTCCTCATGTTTGTTATGTGGCTCAGAATCGAGGCGACCTTCGTTTTACTTTACGCTTTCTACTTGATAATAAAACAAAATTAAAAATATTAAGTCTGAGTGCTCAAAAGATAATTTTTTATTAAATATTAGCGGATTTTTTTTCAACAGATACTAATCATTGTTCTTTTTTTTTAACAAAAGCAATGGTATACAGTATTATTTAATGACGCATCTGCACGCAGACGTTGTAAAACGGCAGGTTTCAGAAAGTTCAGATGTGATTCAAACTTTTAAAAATATCTCTTTCTATTATTCATTCATCCTAATCCGGATTGAGTCACTGTCGATCGCGTAGTGACGTCATATTAATAGCGAGTAACTCGTAGTACTACTATAAGACAAGATTGTCCATTATACTACGAGATGAATCATGACAACTTAACTACTTTAAAATGTGTCAGATATGGTCTGACGGTCAACATTATAGTAATACTAATTTCAGTAAAATTTGACAACGGATTGGTATAGGAAAGTATGAAATCACGGAAGGGTTATTGGAAAACTAAAAAAGGTAAAGTTAAATAAAACAAAACATGATTTGTTGGATTTGTGAAAATGATTAGGACAATTTACGAATACATTTTTCGATTTCATAGTCATATAATGCGACGACTTATTTCTATGTTTATGTCAGTTTATTCGACGTCTATAACGATAAATACAACTTGCCAGGCCGAATCATTACAATACAATTTATCTGTATACAAATCATAATAATGACCACCATGGTTAAAATCGTCTATCACATGCACATTCCAATGATTCAGTAACCGCAACAACCTTCACTTTTTATAACTATACAAAAGGTTTATATATGACTCAGTGAACATTGAAACTATTCATGAATAAATTTAATGAGTGTTCTAAAAACTATGAATTAATTTACAAAATTCATTTTTATTATTATATGCAGGACTAATACAATAAATAAATCATCCTAATTATATCTAATGATCTTATGACGCCACAGTTACATAAAAATAATGGCAAAAGACTTAAAATATATTCATGTGATATCATTGTCCATATAACTAACGTCACATGGAAAGTGAGGCAGGAATTTAATTAGTGAGAAATTGCGCAACGTTTATTAGTTTGTTTAGAGGGTAAAGTTGCTCGGCTGTAATTAAGTAGCACTTTAGAACGGCGGCCATACGAATGCTACATTAGTAACCAATGGCGTAACTTTAAATATTTATATTATATACGTAGTTAATACAATGTAAAGTTTTAAGAAATTTCAGTAGGAATCGTGTAAATATCTTGATCCTAAACTAAGTTACATGAAAACAATGTCATTATATTCGTGAAGGCATAAAATTTATAGCTACATTATTATTTTCCATTAAAGATGGAGAGAAATCATTGAACATTTTCATTTGATTTGTACAGTCAGAAATTCGTTAATAATGTTTGTAGTGGGTACATTCTTATCGTAACTCTGAAAACATTAATTTCATTTTTATTTCTATTAAGTTTATATTTATAGCCCAAAAATAAATCAAACTATTCATAAATGGTAAGAACTAGCTACCGTAGAAAAAACAAAAAACTTATAAAGAAATTTTATACATTTTAAATATTCAAAAAATGTGATAATGTTTTAGAATGGTTTTCAACATCAATTTGATTAAATTTTGAGGTATTACTAGTAGCTTGTTAAGTAATTTGATTAACTCGAAGAAACTGGGTAAGCTACTCGGATAATGATTTCTTTAGCAATTAAAACCAAACTGAATAAATATATTTCACGGAGCCGGAAAGGTATCGATGCACATTTCCATTTTCCTCAGCAACGACCATCCCGGGACCCGGTCGGTTATAAATTTCTAAAGTAGGGTATCCCATATCGATTACTTTGGCAAAGAGGAAGTGTTTTTTTTATTGCTGGATAGGTAGAATATAAACAATGCGAGTCAACTAAAGACTATTCCGCCTTCAAAATAACGTGACTGGAATTAGTTTCCGAAATTTAAAGCTTGAGTTTAATAAAAACATCTCGTAATAATTTACGTATATAATACACCAAAATTGAAAAACTACGTGTTTTCTTTACATTTGACTCAAGTTTATGAAAATGTAAAATTAGAAAAAGAATCTAGTTTCATTAGTGTTTGCCCTGCACGGATATGGAGCGGAGAGAACTAACTATTTAAATCGACTTGACAATTGAACTAATTATGCCTTTAATAGAGTAATATTTTTAGAAACGCGTTGTAATAACGTCGATGTCAAGGGACGTTGACTTCACCGTCTTATACATTGGACATTCACTTATTTGATAATTAAAATATACCTCTACATAAATAATCTCATGCATAAATTATTTCTCTATTATTCATTAAAATGTCTTTGTAAATATATAACTATAACCCTGATATTGATCTATAATTAATTATTGTGTAATTTCGCAACTATAAATATGATTTAGAGGCAAATTGTAGAACATGAAAATTACTGCAGTAATTGTAAGTGATGCCTTAATTTGTCGCTTATAAACGGGACTGCAACATAAACTAATGAGCCGTCTGGGTGAAGCTCCCCTTGGGTATGTTTTGCGAACGTTTGAAAGTACGATAGTGCTGAATAAATAAAATGCAATTAAGGACAGGGAGCGGTTCCACAATCGCACCCTAAACTCATAACGCTCTCCTATAAATTAGTGACTCAATCTCTCGACATTATGTAACATCTCAGCGCTTTGGGAGTACTGTGTAAAAATTCATTTTAATAAATGTTAAATTTTTATGTAATATGTAAACGATTAAAATATTTTTTTATCGAATTTACTAAAAACACTCGATAGAGCCTGCCTTTTACGGTTCCCGTATTGAAGTAGGTTCGTTAATGTGGAAGTACACTGCAAAAACCTACAAGCCACGTGCGGGGCGTAACCATGGCAACAGAGGAAACTACGTCGTTTTCCTATCCCCTGCCCGCCCCTTCGATATTCACTATACTCTCCTTTGGTACAGAAAAAATAGCAGCTACTCAAACACAATCAGTTTTTGATATGGTATTAATAATTAAAGGTAAAAGCATTTGTGTCAAATTTTAACAATGCAAATACCATAATCTATCTATACCTATAAAATAATCGCAAAGGTCATAAACCGTATAAGAATAAAAACATTGGATGTTCATAAAGAAGATTCTTTTTACCCAGTTAATTATAACTAGTCACAAGATAGCCTTACAATATTTAAACTTCTAAATATTATAATTTTATGTAATATAAATACAAAGTCAATTTATAAAATAAACTGTATAAAGGGGATAAGAAATATTGTGATTATGTATTATAAATACATTATTACTAGACGGTTTCTCGGAATTAACGGCACGTGGTAATAACTGAACACGACAAAGAGATGGCGAGATTTAGCCCGACGGTTTAGGACATGCTAGTGTGGGGACAGTAAAAATTTTGATATTATGTCATAACAAACAATAGTGCGCTAGATGGATTGTTTATGAGGACTATTATGTATAATACTCCCGGGTACAGATATTTATTTTATGTGAACTTTCCTAAGTACTTGTATTTTATAAAACTGGGTTTTACGTTATTGTATAAATAAAGCCATTCCTTACATCGCGAACTGTAGAAAATTATTAAGAGTCTCTGTTATAAATGAAATTGCAATATAATAACTACAAAAATATTTTAATTCTTTAATGAAAAGATTTTGACCAATGGATATTTCCGCCCCGCACATCACTGACCCCTGCCTCTGAGCTGTTTGATCCCTGTCAATATGGCAATTGCGTTTACCTATCAGATTCCCCCATTATTATTGGAAATCACGATCCATGTTCGCCTTTGTTTTTAACTGAACAATTCTGTTAGGCGACTATACTACCACAAATCGTGTTTGAAAACGATTTAAAGATACCATTTTAAACAACACACATGTCAAAATTCCTTTCCGATAGCGACGAAGATAAATATTTTAGCAATAAATATAAAAGCAAATCATAAAGTACATTATAAATGATTAAATTTTAATAGAATATGGTGTTCCATTAATATATAAGGCAAAACACCTATCATAACTAAATTTCGAGAACTTGTTAACTCTATGCTGTTACACAATAATCTGCAAAAAATTGTCGAAGACGTTTTGTTCATTATTATTCATATAACACAATAGAAACTTAAGCGCATTTGAAACAGTGCAAATTAATATTCAATTGAGTAATAAGTCAATGATTGGCAATGATCACAACTTCCGTCCGGCGGCGAATCTAACAGTAAAAGTAATTTACGTATCGATTGGGAAAGATATGACAAATTGAATACGCTTTCTTACAAGTATATGAAGTTAATTATATATTATTAGTTAAAATTCCTTTATTTAATATGAGTAGAAAATTGCTTCTCTAAAAGTGAGGAATAGATGCGACACTTGCAGGCATCTTGCATAACTAGGACGCAAATGCAGTACCTACTTGAGATGTGACAGACAAAGACTCATATCTTATTTCTGGATTACGTTATAGGATTCTGCGACAACAAGTCAGATGCCGTGGCGAAGGCCGACTTTACGCTGCATAATCTCCGCTATAAGAATATCATTGAGTAATTAAATATTTTTTATTCAATTAGGCAACTTTTTAACAATAACTTTGTAAAACTTGACACGGATTCCAATCTTTACACGATATAGAATTTAATAGATAAAATGATAACCCCTTCAACTACCAAACCCTTGACACGATCGTATGTGTCAAATGCAATGATAAGTTATAGACATTACAATTGGTGCCATGCCGTTTTTAAATTCACCTATGTTACATTTCTGTTACATATTTTAGATCGACATAAACAAGTGAAAAATCAAATATTTTACTAATATTTTAAGAAAAATCCAGAAGCATTAAAAATATCAATGTAACATATATACAAATTTTTAAATTTAAAGCCTTGCCCAAAAAAGTAGTGAAGAATGTTAACTCAATTTGCAATTTTCCTTCCTTATATCTTACTTTATAACGTTCAATTAAAACCATTTCTGATAATAATAAAAGTGTTTACTTTTATAAATAAAGAACCAGAAATAGTATTATGACTAAATTCACTTCAAAAAAGAAAATTGTTGCTAAATTAGACAGCTGCATCGTCACTTAGCAACTAGTTATATTATCCCGTGGCATTAGACGGCTTAATTGAACCACTTAGTAAGAATGTCTTTTTATAGATTTCAGCTACTTTTTCTTTGAAAGGAATAAAGTGAAAAAGTTACTTCGTTCCAAGGAATAGTTACATAGTAGTAAATTAATATGACACTTTTAATTTGTTAATATATACTGTGAAACCTCGTCGCTGTTATTAAAAAGATTTAAGTCAAATAGTTTTCCAGTATCTGTAATTGTCAAACCAGTTTCATATTTATATTTTACAATTTTAACGATTTAAAATATGATATGTAAATACTGATTCAATGGCACGGAGTTTACGAGGAAATCGAGATATCGAAGCGAGAAGCCGGTAAAAAGAAATGGCAATATTGTCATTATTCAATGGAATTTCTTGTTAATGTCGTCATTGTTCTAAAAATAGGAACGTTTCGCAACCGGCTCCGGAGCGGGTGCCCACTATCATCCTGTTAAAGAGACGAGATGAATTGTCGTCAAATTACGGAAGAAAACTACTTAGGAAAACGCCGCTCTGAATGCACTAGAGACTTGTGTAATGTAAGATACACACCTATAAATTGCAATATACTTAAACTTTATCTTCTATAAAATCATCACTTTCATAATTTCCATCGAAACGGTAGAATCAAGACAAACTGTAAAAAAAATGTTAACAAATGCACTAATGTAATGACGAATGTTAAATATTATGTAGATATAATAGTAATTGAAAAACATAGAAAAGCTTTTAAGCTGAAAGAGAAGAAGAAATAGAAAATGATATTCGTTCATACAAGTTACGTACGAGGGTATCATAAGAGCAGGGAAAAGAGTGACAAATTATGACGCTATTGAACTAGGCCAGTATGCCGGTGTATCATAAATGGTATTATTATCAACAATCAGACGGCGACCTTGCAGCTCGTTGTCGCGCAAATCGTGGGGAGCAGATTGCCATCCTCCATTCCGGCATCCGCCTTACGTGCATTTTCATTATGTAATATCTTCTGACGCATCAAAGGACACATTTTACAGGTCGTCATTTTATGAATGAGTTATTCATTCAACGCCGCCTCATACTAATGCTATCGACTATAACATGAATTTCAGATAATACGTGATTACGACAGCAAATCTCTAATGGTCTTATTTAAATTGGCAGCTAAACTTCATCATAGTGACATGTGTTGTGCACGTAGTTTTTTTAACAATATACTCACGTCGTTATATAATTAGATAATAACAACAAAAAATTAAAAAAAGATTTTACTACTCATATTCGTTGTGTCGCGCATCTTATTGAACAATCAATTGAATACAATTGAAGATGTTCGCTTCTCATTAAATTATCAAGACGATCATTCTTCTTATGAAAGTAGTTGGTTGTATTCGAGTGAAAGAGATTGTGGTACTAAGGTATTACCACAAACATGCACCGAGTAAACTAAAATGGAAAACAATTAAATGGAAATTATCCACAAAAAGAAAGAACAGGAACTTCGACCACAACTTTAAAATTCATTTAATATTAATTGCACAGCACAAAAAGCTGACAGCACTGCTCGAAGTGGATGCGTTCGTCTCACTAGTGTTTTATAAAAGCTACCAAATTACGAACAAAGAGGAATACTTTAAAACTGGCTTTAAACAAAAACATCTTAACATACTTCGAAGTACATTCCCATTCGTAAAAACATTTAGCAGATGACGTTCTTTTTTAATTTCACTCATGACGCGTTCGTAAACATATATCAATACACTAATTCAAATATAAATGTGTATAAAGATGGTATATCACATATCACCGTAGACTTTAAAATAGTATTTAGAATTACACGGAACACAGATAGTTTTATCGCTTGCGATCCTACACAAACGTGTAATTTATTAGTTCCTAACAACTTAATTACGCATGTTTAATATTCGAGATAATCATAAATAGTATGCAAATAAATCATAGGATGTGTAATTTAGCTAAGTGCAAATTACTCCCTCTACAAGTAGTCCAGTAGAAGCGTGCTCATTACCGCAGGTGCGATGATACTGACATAGTAACTACAATCCGTTTCAATGGTTAATTAGTCCCTCGCTTGATTTATAACATCACTTTGTCTTCGGTCAACGGTACCTGTTTATTATTATTCGATTGTGGACGTTGACGTATAGCCGCGAATCGAACACTGAATATAAATAAAACAATGTAATAGTGAATTTAAAGTAATGTTGCGGATTCACGGAGGTCCGACGCGGGAACGCGATAATGTTTTTTATCCTTTAAATCTGTCGACACAGTCACGCACCGCGAGTGATGCTGAATGTAAAACCAATGTTACAATTATGGGTAACTTTAATACCCCGACTCATTTTATTTATACATATTTACAATAGATGAATTAAACAGTAATGTTTTTTTTCTTGTTAGACTTTATTTTTTTAACGGTATACATTGAATCGTTTGTCTTATATAATGTTGGTAACTATTGATTTTAACTATAAATATGACGTTCATGTTTAACATTTATTTAAGTTTCAACCAAACTTTTAAACATCAACTAAATACTTAAAAAAGTAGTCTAAGTGAATACCATAATCAAGTGATAGGGATTTAAATAGACGGCCATAAATATTATATACAGAAAAAAAAACATATTCTTCTAGCTCAATTAACTTAATGGATTAACATACATAACAATATGTGGGACACGGGTGTACGATTGCGTGACGTCCGCAGGCAGCTTGTGGACAATCCATTAATGTTATACGCTTTAACTAAATACTCAGTTTTCGCTACCAACGCCCGACACCGTACATACAATTAATAGGTTTATAATTCATGCGATGACCCAGGTCACGGTTACAAGTAAAAGAAATTTTGATTATTTTTTTAAACGTCATTGACTAACACTTGACGTCGTATTCTCCCTAATGTTAAGTGACAATAAGAACGTAGAAACGTAGCCCGGGAATCAAACCCGAAACGTACGCATTAGAAGGCAAGCGATAAACCATGACGGAACAAAATCTTCATTGCTTATTTTATTTTTTAAGTATGTGGGTATTTGTGAACAAAGTAAATTCTTAAAATAATTCTCCAATCCAAATAAGTATTAACGAAATAACTTTAATGTAATACATAAGCGATACTGTATTCCAGTGCTCACTTAAGTCTAAGGACACCAATTTATCAGTTAAATTATTGAGCTAACCCGCATCCCATTGTCTTGAGGATATTACGTGATAAGGATTATATGATTAGCTATTCCGACAGTTTAAATACTTTTATTATTGAGCGTAAATATTACTAATTGAGTATGGTTGGATTGATTTCAATTAC
The DNA here is from genome assembly GCA_018245475.1 of Pharmacophagus antenor. Taxonomy (NCBI): domain Eukaryota; kingdom Metazoa; phylum Arthropoda; class Insecta; order Lepidoptera; family Papilionidae; genus Pharmacophagus; species Pharmacophagus antenor. The sequence continues at coordinate 24,321 of DWQX01000856.1, forward strand.
ACCAGTGTTCGCAGTTACCTCTAAGTCTTTGCCGGACATGATTTTAACCCTTTTGCGGGCGAAGACTAGTGATGAATGATATACAATTTTTTTTTACGAACGGTAGACAAACGTAATGACCTTACTTAAAAACGGTCTCGTAAATTTCATTATATTTCAAATGTTTATCTATCTATTTATTAATACTTAACATTTCGATAAAGGTAAAATAATTACTATATTCTTACAAAACTTCTGCCTCGCACTCGCTACTCTTCTTGCTGCGAGAAACACCGTGGCGACCAAGATTCGCCTCTTGTCCACAAAGGATTAACTCTAAAAGCATTGTACGAAAAGCAGAACTTGTCTCTAAGAATTCGGATAGTAAATTAAGAAAGAAAGAAGAAAATAAGGTATTTAAACAGAAGTAAGTTTCATTGTTTTATCGCATTTCGTCGTTCCAATCTTGTATTTGTAAGTTTTACTCGTGACACAAATAATTTCATTACTTCAAACGACCTTGACTTTATTTATATGCGGGCTAAGGTTCATAGGGTCTGTAAAGGCTACGTATGCTTGTATGGTAGGCATTATAAAAACGTTTCAACGTATCACATAAAGCACACGGTTTCACAACAGTTAAATACTCGTGCAGCGTATAAAATCCACGCACACGTTATTCCCACACTATCAGCTGGTTCTGCGTCAGTGCTCGCGCGCAGCAATCCGTGACTTAAGCTGTGTCACCATCGACCACCAACCACCGATTATAATCGCAATGCACTCTTATCAACACATGACGTCGGAAAAGGAAATTATTCAAAGATACCGTTTATAATTGAAAATTAATTTCTTACACAAAAATTAATAATTATAATGACAATTTACATTACCGTTTAAAAATTTTACTCATTATAAAGTTTTACACAATTAAGAGATCGATGTACATTTATGTTTAAATGTTCTTAAATTTAACGACTGGAGAGTTCTTTGACGCTAAAATTATCATTTTCATAAAATCATTATTTATTTTTTGACTTATATAATAATAAGCTCTTCATAAAGTATGTGCCATTTTTTACCACTTACATAACTATTTGCTTAGTTTCAACAACTAATTATTGAATCTGTAGCAATACTTGCAATAAAATAAAATGGTAGAAAGCTACTAAAAAACCTAAAAGCTCAAGAGCTATACAAAATGATTTATGGACAGTTAGCACCGGTACACTGGAGGCGACGGCGCCCGGGAAAGCAATTTACCGTACCGCAAAAAATAACCAGCGCGCGATAGATCGACCCAGCGCATTGTTACAGAGCGCCGCGCTAGCATTATCAACAAACAGATTAAATAACGGATGTACTCATTGCAACACTATTTTCTCTATAAATATTTCTTTATAAATATCATTAATCTTCTAAATAACCATCTAAACACAAGAACGAGATGCATATACATCGTAATGTAGTTAATGCACATATATAATGCACGATGCAGTGGCGGTACTACAAGCCGATGAACCCGGCCTTATACAAAATATATTTGCAATAAAATTGATAAACCACTAATGGTACTACGACTTAAAATAATGAAGTTGATAAAAAGGATAAAAAATTATATTTTTTTTATAACTTTTACTATGTATATGAATATTTAAGTGTTTTAGGCTTGCCATGAAGATCACGCCACTGGCACTGTGAAGTTTTGCTTAAACCTAAGGTCATTACTTAATCTGTTGTGAATAAAACTTAAAATATTCGCAGAACTTTGATTCAGTTGTATTTTCAAGGTTTGTAGCGCTACATATATTAATGTTAATATATATAATATTTAAATTGGTTGTCAGACCCGAAGACGGTTAAAACTCATAAACACATGCTGCACTTCAACCTAGTACTACATACTAACGGTCTCATTAAATAGACTTCCAATACGTCATAATGAGTTGATTTTGAGGAAAAATATTGAACGTGACGAGTAGTACAATGGTACAGGGAAAGTGGAACACCATCTAGTTTCATTAGCGATCGAGATGGGAAGGCGTCCGATAACAAAGCCATTACACGATAATTGCCTCTCGGTCAGCCTCTCCGCACACCCGATCGTAACGAACGTACAATATCCCGTATTTCTAAAGGATCTTATACAAGTAAAATTTCCTATATAATAATTGATGTATTTATTCGCTATTTACATATTATAATTACCAGAATATTCTTTATCTAGTGTAAAGTTCCATCTCATTAATAACATGTATTCTTTTAACGTAATATTTACAGGATCATGAAATAAAAATTTTGTTTGTCAAGATTATGTCGTCCAAATAATATGACGAATTTTTAAATAGTTAATTTGCTTCAGTTTTTTATTACTACAATTATAAAAATCTTTTGTAAGTTTTAATTATTTTATCAAGTGTACAACGATTGTGACAAGTTTAACAGATGAAGTTTACCACAGTTAATACAAATACTTATCTAGGGTTGTTCCGACATTTTGACGTTATAAATAAGCTATTTAAGTTTTGTATTTGTTAGTACTTTTCATAACTTGTAAAAACAATTGTACAGGGACATTCAGGTAGTAGGGAAAAGAATAGTTATCCAACTTGTTTATATATAGATGTACCTTGAAAATGTTAAAAGTATATTCAGATTTCAGATTTGGGTCATCGATATAAACAGAATGCGAAGTTAACAGGGGTCAAGTGTTATTACGTTCATGAATGATACTTAAGTGGGTACGTCGAAATTAAAAAAAAATAAAGCAACGAAATGGTCTTTAAAATAACAATAGTAATTCCTTGAGGAACATATTTGTTTGTCTTTTTACAGGGTATAATATAAATATACAATTGTAAAAATAAAGTTGTCGGTTTTATGTATTATATTTAAAACATAAATAGTAAACTTTGTAATATAAAGTCACAAATGTAAAAAACAATAAACATTTAATTAATAATACGCTCAGCCCGCCTAGTAAATTTAAAATTAAAAGTAAACATCATATTGCAAAATAGTAACAAATAACTAAGGGTTAAAATTAAAGATTGTTTAAGAGGAAAATACTAAATAAATAACGATTTTCTTGTTGCTTAAAGACCTATAAAGTTATATTTAAAAGTCAGATAAATTAGTATTAAAAGGATAAATGAAGTTATGCTTATGTCAAAGTACGACAGAGTTAAAAGCTTAACCCTGTTCTTACACGTCCACGATGGAACAATGAGAGACAAATGACTTTGTATGTATTCTTAGTACGTGCTTCAAGTTATCATTAAACATTGAGACCTTATGACGGCGCCAGTATGACCTGCATATCTTTGTCTATTAGTAGACAGATGTCGCGTAAAATCATTTATGGTTAATAAATTTAACGTAAAAGCTTTATCATGAAGTAATGATGAAGAAGTTTAATTTATCTATATGATATTTTTAATCATTTAAGAAAGTTCAGATGTCATTCCTGCGTAAAATTGTTACAAGATCTATACCACAGACAACATTTTTTATTCTGCCCGTTGCTTTCGCCGTTTAAAAACGATGACATAATCTGCACGTATAAAAAGGTCGTATTGATAAAAAGAAGTCGTTGATGACGAAATTACACCGGAAGACAAATTTATTTAATTACATAACTTTATACGTGTATACATATCTGAATCTGTACAACATCATTAAAATTTAAAGACAATTACTTAAATTATTAATTGAAAGATTAGCTAACAAGTGGTAATGAATAAAACTTTTCATCGACCAATTTCAAAGGTCATTTTCTTAAGCCTATATATAAATGTTGTATAATTTATGCTAAGCTTACCGTAGTCTAAAAAGCCCTTCAAATGTCAAATGCCAATCTGTTTATAACAATACGTAAATAAACTCTCCAGCGAACCTTATACATGACGCAATATGGAGACTAGCAATTTGAACTTTAATTTTAATTATATACTAGCCGCTTAAGCAGAAACTCATGATTTTTAGTTGATTTTAGTGGAATTCACAAGGTAGGAAAGGATAATGAAATGGTGGATAGGTGGACGCATTGTCATTAAAATTTTCCACTTATGTTTTATTACGTCATTACCATTGAGAATGATGCAATGTTATAAAGGACAGTACGAGTTAGTAGCATTAGCTTGGTGTATTTAAATATAACGTCCGAGTCGAAGACTACACATTATTAATGTTACGGTACAAAATAATACGGTTAGGTGTATCTGCGAGCGCTAGCAGATATTCACACATACAAAGTATGTATAGATTGTATATTTGTGTACCTATTCAATGGCCTTCTCAACAATTACAAAAAATCCACCCTTAGTTTTTTTTTTGATTAATTTCTCAGCGCAAATATTTACGCGTATATACGAACAGCGTTGCTTTAGTCGAATAGGCAATGTGACGGCAATAAGTGCGGAAACTCAGACGGGAGTTGTCCTTGTTTTGTTCGGAGTGGTGTTTCCCCTCGTCGCATCGAGTGCTAGACAAGTGCGGACCGGAGGAACCCATTGTTTCGAAAGAAATGCGCAAGGGTGGGAAATCGAAATCAACTGTGCACACTACAGATGTATTTGCTTATGCAATCTTCTACCAAATATTTCAATAATGACGATTTCATTAACAGAGTTTTATTTCAAATAGATTTAAAAAAATTATTTCCCGAACAGCAAAAAATGTACTGAATGTAAATGTAACAATTAAAAACTTCATATGTATTCATAAGAAGAATATTTTTAGGTAAACACGTTATCTATCCAATTACTCTGAAAATTGCTCCAACAACATATTTACATAAATTATCTTAAAAAAAAATATACGCAGTAGTGAGTAGCACATAAACGTTATCTGAATTTTCCGGTAAATGTTAATAACATACACAAAATGTGCAAAACAGAAACAGATTAAGAATGCTATATTTAAATGAATAATATAGCGGATTATTCCCGAGACAAACTGCTTTTTAAATATGAGTAGATAACCTATGATGGAGATGAACATGACCCGAAAAAATGACGTAACAAATTATAAAAACAATCGTTTGTTTAACTTGTTCTCTGTTATGAATGGGCCAGTTTACGTAATTTATTAAAATAACCGTTGAGTACAATCTACCGTCTGTGGTTGTGATACATGTTTATGACACTGAGACAGATTATCCGCCAAATTATAACCACGTCGTTAAATCGAACAACAAAGGAACGAAGCGGAGAGATTTGTGGAGACAAATAGACCGTGTCAATCTCTAATTGAACTTTAATAAACTTAATTTATTCCATTAGCACTAACTATGAATTATTGTTTGCCTTTAAATAGTGGTAATATTATTTTTATAACAATAAATGATGAGCCCAGCCATAAAATGTATTGTTAACTACTATGTGACATCTAACATTGCCCTCATAATTCTAGACATCACTTTTGCATTCGCCGCCTTGTAGTACTGAGATTCGAGAGGGAGATGCCTAAGATTGGATAGGCAACGAAAAAGAAAATAGATTATTTTTGTGAAAACAAGAATTCACTTAATTTTGATCTCTAAAAGTATGATATTTAAAAATTTATATGAATATTATATTAAGGCCATAAAAAATTAAACTTGTATTACCTGCTAACGAACAATAGTTATTCACAGCAGTCAATTAGGATTACGTTGAGAAAAAAATATAGAGGACAAGAATTTCAACCTTCGTTAGTTAAGATTTAAATAAATGCTTATTGCCAATTGTTCTTTGTTACAAGCATACATGTTTTGCTTTGTTGTATTATACATTTTAAGTTTATACGTTTATCTATTATCATTACAATTAATAATATTTTTTTTATATAGGAATCTTAAATATGTATAATAGTTATAGCATTCTTTAACATAAAGTACAATATCTACGAAGTAAAACGTTAATTGATATAATAATTATTGTGTGGTTCATAACTGAATCAATTAAATCGATTGCTCAGGGCGCCATGCCACCGAGACCGCCTGAATTATGTACTCGTTAGGTTGTACACTAATGTACAAAGAATATTTTTCTTTTTAATACGTATCTATATAAAACGAATACCAAATAATAGTTTTAATACATAATAAAATAGAACGAAAATCTATGTAAAATGAAAGGAGACTGAACATGATTTTGCGTTAAAATAATTTAAAATGTATTAATTACAATTAGATTATGAAGTAAACTGTTACTTATATAAACTATCTTATTGAAGTACTATTGAAATCGTGATATTTATTAATTTTATATATTTTAAATATTTACTTACAAAAATTATGAAAAACCTATTTAAGCGTCTTGTATCCGGCCGAAGAAACCTCCATAAATGCGAGTACATTTAAATAATTTAAAAGATAATACGAGGGAGTTAATGGCAGAATTTATAACAAGAGGGTGATGAAGATAACGCACGATATATAGAACATTTTATACTTACAGTACAGTATAGTTACAGTATTGTATACTTTCTATATAGCAAATAAACTTTTTTCTAACATCTAATCGCACCACGTAATTTTAAAATGATATTAGTTTATATATACAATACGAATGGTTGTTACAACCTCATGTATTTACTCCAATTACAAATAAAATTTGTTTTTGTTTTACAGGTACAAGAAGCCTGAGCATGAAGGAGATACGAAGTTATGCTCGTGGTTGGTGGATGGTATTGATAATGTCTATGTTTGCTGCTTCAGCGTACTCTGATGCCGGAGTTAGCCTCTATAATGCAAAATTGAAGCAGATAGTGACATCGAGCACGCTCAAATGGACAACCTTGAAAAAAGAGGCAATGGAAAATTACGTTATCGGAGCTGATTCTTCTCAAGGTAACATGTTTATTTTATAAATTCTTACCGTAAAAGAATATAATAATTCAATTCTAGTATTCCTTATGTATTCTTATACACGCTCGATAACAGTAACTATCTAAACTATAAAATATCTGTACTATAATAAATCTTAATGCTAAATTTCAATTAAGCTTTGTGAGCTCTAATGGTATAACACAATATTAAGTTTATAATACGTAAAAATTTTAGTCTTAGGATTAAACGACTTATTACGTGGCCATAATTTGCATTTGCAAAAGGTAATGCAACTATAAAATAACTAAATAACCGTATCAATTAAAAAATATATACTTAATTTAAGATATTTTGCAACTAAAGTCTGAAATATTTCCTACTAAATTAAAAATGACATTCGAATGAAAACTCAAAGGTTTTCTTTGTTACAGGGCCAATTTACCTTTGTCGATCACGTCACGAAGGCGACATGCTTCTGGGTCAATTAAGGCCCGAATATAAAGCATGTGCCGTTTCTGGAACCAAGAGCTATGAAGTTTTTGAAGTACTCGAAAATATTGAAAATGCATCATTGTTAATTTGGAAACCATGGGTCAAATACCATTCAAAACCAAGTGGCGCTGTCACTATCGAATCTTCTCTAGATACAGTGTTCATCGGTCGTATGAAAGCCGGTGCTTCATATTCATACTACATTGGTAGAATAAATTATGAAAGCACAATCGGACACTTGATCACTTTTGACGACCAGAATAATGAAATAGTAGAAAACAGCGGAGAAATTCTTATCGAAATAGAACCTATTAGTTATAAAATAGAAAATGTGCAAATGGACCCTGAAACTGAGCACATTCGGCAGACCGATCCTCAAGTATTAGAGGAACGTATTTTACGAAATGACGGGGAAACTGGTGCAACAGTGACAACAGAAATAGAGTTCAAATATAACTACAGTTTGTCCTGGGGTCACGGCCATGGAATAGCTATTGGTTTAAATACCTCTATAGTCCTAGGCGATGGAACTATACTTCCCCAACTCGAATGGGCTAACCCATACACGGAGGTAAGGAAGGAACTTTATAAATTAGAGAAATATCTTGAACCAGAGACTGCGTGCAACGTCACTTTTAGAGGCAATTACACAAACAAAGATGTGCAATACACTGGAAAGTTAATTACGTATTACAAAGATAACGATTCTAGATCACGACCAATGCGTGGCGAAAGGATTGAGAATACCTTAGAAGTGGAAGCGGTATATGGTGAAATATATTACGTGTCTAATAATACCTTAGTACCGACCACCACGACTACCACAACAACGACTACGACGACTACAACTACACCACCACCACAGACAGACCCACCTGCGCCCGAAGAAAATGACATTGCCAGCCCCATGAAAAAACTTAATTCAGGAGAACTCGACAGCAGTGATATGTTAGGAGATAGTAGTGAAGGTATGGTAAAGACTACTTCAACAAAGGAAGATAATATAAGTCGTTCGGTGGTAGGTGGTCTTGGGAGCAAACCTAACACAGCCACCACAACCCGAATCATTACCTCCTCTTTATTCATCCCGATATTCGCGCTTTTAGTTTAAAATTACAAAAGTCAAGAATACAGTATTTGTTGTATATAATTTAAAAGAAAAATATAATTGAGATAGTTGCTTTGACGTTTGTAGTAATTGTCATTAAAGCTTAATGCTGTTGTTTTATGTTATAATATAAGATATTGTACCTTGTTTGGGTAGATTTGTACATAAATATTTTTTTTTCGTTTTCCAAACATTCCTGTTGAATAAATTCATTCCAATATGTAAATTATTGCATTAAAATTGAACAGAAGAATGTAAATAAATTATGTATATAGTTAAGATTACAGAAGTCGCAGAGCGGCGGTACTACACCCGAAAGTCACAAATGTTTATGATGGTGGAAAATATTAAAGAGGAATGAAGATTAAGGCACTGTTACCAATATACAATATAATAAAGATACACGCAAACAAATATAGGTATAATCTGTAAGGTAACTCTGTACCAATATTACAAAAATTACGTTACTAGAAAAGGATTAATCCAAATTAAAAGATAAATGGAATAATTGATTGATATATTACTAGCCATTTCTTTTCAAACTTCATTTTAAATACCTTTAAATCCTTTATTAAAAATAACATTATTTAACGTTATTCAGTAGTCATTATTAAACGTCTAAATTTTCTAAAAAATTCATTGAAATATTTCTGAACATACTTTCGAGATTACAATTGACTAATAACTCGGTACAACAAACTCGTTTCTCCAATCGTAGTTATAGTTATTTTATTCGTTATTTTTAGTTTTAAGCAATGAGAGTTTAAAATCAGAATTAAATGATATTACTATTTTAAAGCTTATAACGTTAATGGATATTTATTTTTTATTTAGCCTTTGTTAAGTGTACGAGTATATTGAATGGGACATCTCTGGGTTTTTCTCAATTATGACATTTTGTTTGTTTTAGCCAAAATAATAGTCATACGAAAAATATTAAAATGTAATAATAATTTTTTCTGTCCTTCTGTGAAATATTATAATTATTGCTAAGAAAACATTTCATTGAAAATATTTAAATTAGTGTAAATTGTAATGCTTAGCGGTGTTCAGACGTTATGTATAAATGAATAATATTTTTATATGGGCATACTATATAAGTGTTCGCTCTACATTTAAGCAATCCTCATCAATCATCAAATACCTTCTTTTTTTAGTTATTGATTCAATTTTCATTATAGTATTTTCAGTATTTTGCCACAAAGTAGGATTTAGTGTTTCGTGTCTAGATTTAAATAAAAAAAAAAATCTCATTGTTATGAAAGATAAATCCCACCTAGAAATATATTTATTGTACAAGATTTAGGTTTTATTTCTATATGGAGAATAACAATGAATATTATTTATTCTCTTATCTTATCTTATCTATAAAAATATATCAATGATCAAATTTTTTCCATTAAAAAATTCTAAAATACGTTTGCAATTATTTCTATACACAATAATAATATAAAACTCATCCATATTTGATATAAGATAATTGCTTGTCTTTCCTGGTAGGAGCTGGATCTTTGTCGTAATGTTAAGGCCTCCGTTGTTATATAACAAACTAAACTTTATATATATAAAAAAAAAATCTTCGTCAACAATATTATTTTGCGAAGCATAATTGTGATGTTCCACATAAGTTTGTTTTAATTCATTAAATTGTAATTTAATCATGGTTTTTATTTTAAACATTCCTGCTTTTGTTTTAATTTTCGTTGGGTGACCTAAAAATGTTTGATACTTTCAAGGACCCGAAGGGCTAGATATAAAGTAAACCCTAAGAATTTGTTGAACATTATAAACGTTGCGAAAATTGTAAAGAACCAAGACCTGTATTTTAAAAATTCTATAATTATTGAGCACTTAATACAGTAATTTTTATCAAGAAATTTATAATACATTTCGTTAATTATTACGACAAAAACTTCGCTTCGACAACATAGATAATTAACTAAATGAAAACTATGACTACTTTCACGATTTAAAACGGTCTAAAAAAGTATTTATCTTTTATGCTAATTTATATACACTGCCGGCCAAAAGTTTGAGACCACTTTGTACACAGGTTATAATTTGCAAAAACTTTTAAATCTGCGTATGATAACGTAACAATATGAACACATGTGCAATCTACTAATCATTTTGAATGTCTAAATACCATTTCTCTTATCTTTTACACAATGACTATGCCATAAATGGGCATG
>DWQX01000857.1:0-34887 GCA_018245475.1 Pharmacophagus antenor
ACCGGATCCGCGAGCCAGCTTCGATAAAGCTGTAATGGTCGCCACGACTAGCAGCATCTACTTCTCCGAATCCAGCATCCAGCAGCAGCTGCTAGTCATACTTGCAAGAGCCAGAGCATCCTGGGTGAGCATTCTTTACCATCAATAGTCTCTTCGCCACTCAATATAATTTGAAATAGAGATAAAGTGTTAGCTCAATAAAAAAAAAATCCATTATTACTACTTTCCATATTCTAGTGCATGTCATTGATGGAACTTACATCAACATACTGATTACAGAATATATGGTTTTGTGTTTGAATTATTTATTGATAACAGCATCCCAGTGCATTTTTTTTATTCAAAATTTTTGATTGCTGTATTAATTTTCACCAATTTCATCAAGATTAGTTTTACACATCCAAGCCATAAACAATTATTATAAAACTGAATTTATGGTATAGTACCATTACAACATATAATGTTTTCATTCAAAGTTTTGCTTGTAAATTTAGTTTTAGCAAATATTTACAGGATTTGTTCAAGATAAATGCTAATGATTTATATTTTAATATTTTTTAAAACCAAGTATCCATTGTTTCATTTCATTAAGAACATAAACAAGTTTTTATAACTATACCAATATTGCAATATAGTTTTAGAGTAATTATTATTTTATCAAGAAATATAAGAGCAAAAATACATACCAGTTATAACAGCAGGTGCTTCTTCAGTTTGTTGACCGAAGGAATTGAGGTAGGATTGCAGAGTCTTACCTTTCACTTTTGCAGTTTTCCATTCTGGAGGTGCCATGACTGTTTAAGAACATAAATGAATATTTTAAAAGCAATTTGTGGAAAAAATCTTCTAGAATTGAGAAAAATGTGCCATATTCCCTTGGTGATATGTGAATATTTGAAAACTACCTAATCATATATGTATGCAAATTAAGTATTCAGCAACAGCTTCATAATGTTTGCACCTGAAACCATAACTCATCAGAATTGCTTATAGCCAATTCTTACATAATTCATAGACATGGATTGGAGTTATTGTTACCTGTGCGCTCATTTATGTTTTATTCATTTTTGCATTGAAAGTACAAATATGATTATTTCATCAAACTCTACTAAATATAAATAAAAATTATGGATACCTTTTATTTTTGTCAATATTATTACCCTAAATTTGGAATTTAGTAACTTCTAAACCCACCTAAACCCTCTCTTTGTACAACATTTCTTGACTGGTTTATAAACATTACAACTGTCTAAAATAATTCAAAGATACTAGAAACAAATCAGTTATTTAAAAAAAAAACTACTTTCATTAACTTGGCTCAAATACTATCAGCAAGACATAAATCCTTTGTAAGAAAATCCATACTGTTTTAATTAGAAGAAATTATTTTCTGGATGAACACAAAGAAATTATTTGAGTCACACCCTGACAATGAATAAAAAAATTTTATAATACGAATTAAAATTTTTATTAACAAAAAAGAAACACTTACAAAACTAATCTTTAAAGTGAACATGGTTCAATTTGGACAAGATATCGATTTCGCAGTTAGTGTGGAGATTATTGTTAAAACTGTTTCTTTACAAAGAATCGATAAAAATAAAAAACTTATCTAAAACAGTGCTATAATTTAGCATGTATTGTATTCAACACAATTGTAATATTTTATTGACGTGAGACCGAAACTAGCAACGTCCGCCATCTTACAAAAGTACAACAAAGTTTATTACACTCGATAAATATTTTTATCTGAACAAATAATCGTTTTACTTAGAAATAATAAATAAACACTGGTTGATCAACAAATTACCACCACAATTCAAAACCGAAACTAAGAGAGTTCACAGACGGCGCTGTCGACAATGCCAAAACGATAAATGTAAAGATTATTTCACTAGGGGCTACACTTCTATACAACAAGAACAACAGAAATGGAACGTATATTAATCGTAATTAATAATTTCATTTCACAGACAAATCAGCATTATAAATACCTGTAAAAGGGTCATGACTTAAATTCCCTCCATGAGGGCGTCATGGTCAATCATTATGCGACTAGGACGCCGAATGGTCGATGGCACATGGTAGCCATAAGAACTACGAGTGTAAACTAGATTAGTATTGCCAGATTATTTTTCCACAAAAATGTATTGATTTTTATTATGCTTGCCATGTATTAAAAAATATCACGTGGTTCCCATAGAAAGTAATATAAAATGAAAAATACTACTTTTAACATTAAATAAAATTTCGAAAAAATAATATCTCCAAATAAAAACTAATCTTTTATTGAAATTATTATAAAATATTGCGTCAAATAAATTTATTGTTGCCAAAATAATTAATAAACTGCGAAAATTTTCCAATTTTTAGTGACTATTTTTGACAATTAATCTCTAATTGAAAAATGGAGACACATCAAAATCGAACTAAAACAAAAATATAATCATGCATAAAAATGATTTTAAAATATCGATAAATATGTTTTAACTATTTTTGTGGATTATTTTTAAGCAATTTTTGTTATGATTTGTAATTTCATTGATAATATTACGTTACATGTATTGTAATTTATATAGGTCTACCAGGATCTGATAGCAAAAAAGTTTAAAAATAGCGATTTTCATATGGCAACAAAAAAAATATCATCAGTCAACTAAATTTTTGAGGAATTGTTTTTAGTTTGTCTTTAAATTTCCTTTTTTAGTGGTGAAAATGTCGAAGAAACCTATTCAATGGCAAGCAAGAAATATTGTTTTCAATGTTCATCAAAGAATACTTGATGAACAAGGTGCAGAACAAACACAATCATCGATATTGAGCCATGTGCAAGCGTTGACTGGTTAGTAGGAATGACACGTCTTGATACTTTGGTTTATTGCATTTTTCGTGTGTATTATATTGTGTTTACTAAACTTTGATTTATTTCAGGGGTTTCTAATACTTCCACGAGACGAATAGTTGCCGAAGGCAGATCTAACAGAGGCGTATTTACGCCTAGTAAAAAGAGGAAAGGTAGGAAAAATACATAAACTTAGATAGTTTTGATTTAGAATTGATCAGAAACAAGATAAATGAGTTGTACACTGTGCGAAACGAAATACCCACTGTCATGAAATTGCTACAAATGCTTCAGGAGGAAATCAATTTCTATGGAGGAAAATAATCATTAAGGTAATAAAAATGAATTTCCTTTTCTTTCAGTTTGAATATTATCTAAAAACATAGTAATCTAAAAATAACAATCTTATTTGTCTTCAGACTTATTTTGAAAGATATCGGATTCGAATTTCTAAAGTGCCGATCAAAAAAGAACTATTTTAATGGAGCGACATGACATAAAGATACACAAATTCAAGTGTTTGGAACGTATGTAAAAGAATCGAGAAGCCGATGATAAGCTAGATGAGGTTTATTCAAATGAATCCTACATACACACGGTTTATAATCAGTGAACAAATGCTGGCAAAATAAAGATATTGCAGGCTATCTAAAAGTATTTCGGCAGGGCCTAAATGGATCATTGTACTTGCTGGGGGAGATCATGTTTTGTGCCAAACTGTTGTTTGATGTATCGATCGAAAAGTACATCTGCTGACTACCACCATGATATGAATAAAGATAACTTTATAAAATGGGTTATGGAGAAGTTGATTCCCAAACCTTATAAAACCTCTAATTGTCATGGACAACGCTAAGTACCATTCTATACAACTAAACAAATCGCCTACACAAGCCGACCGTATTGCTGTTATAAAAGAATGGCTTCAATCAAACAATATCCCTTACGACAATAATTGGCGTAAATGTCAATTACTGTTACTGATTACTGTGAAAAATCATGTCTGAACCTAAATATCAGATAGGTGAGATTTTAAAATCACACGGCCATAAATTCTTGAGGCTCCCACCATATCATTGTACGTTAAACCCCTTAAAATTAATCTGGGGAATAATGAAACAAAAAGTTGCGCGTAAAAACATCAATAGACTTGCCAGTGATATAAAATCTTAAACAAAATAACTTTCTCTGAAATAGGAATCGATGAATGGCGAAAATCTTGTGAACATATAATAAAAATTGAAAGTCAGTTCATAGAACAAGATCGATTAATTGAGATGCAAGAGGAAAAGTTTTTCGTAAATACTGCGTCTTCTCCGTCTTCCTCTTCCGATGAAGACTTTTTTTGGATGTATATATTTTGTATATATTTTGATGTATTTGGAATCATTTTCAAGTTCTGATCGCCTATAATTACTTATTAAACTCATGTACAGAGTAATTGGAATTTTCATCTAAATTTCTAACTCCACATTCGCCAAGATTTTCAAAAATTATCCTTGATTATTAGAGAGTTTTTTATATTTGCATGTATCACAGACAACATCGGCCGCTATAAGAAAAAAAAGTATCAAAACGTTTTACTTTAATTTCCCCAGTATTGCAAGCATCAATTTCTTTTTTTCCTTTTTCCATCAGATCCTGGTAGACTTATAGCTTTCTGAAAAATTCCCGATTCCTTTTTTTTATGTTATAGAAGGTTTTGAACAATATCTATACTTAATATTTTTCAAAAGTACTAAGTTAATTCTTTTTTCTTATTTACATAGAACTAAATTATTACTTTATATATTTAAATACATAGTTTAATCACTCTGACAATTCTTACGTACACATTAATATTATGTCATAGTTAATAAAAAATGAGCGGTGGTTCAATTATCGCCAGAAAAATTCTTTAGTATGGACAGATTCCTATTAATTAATCGCAACTGTAGAAATGCTCAGTAAAACAGAGAACAGTGTTGGTTAAATAACTTACATATTGCGTGTGACTATGTCTCGGTACAAAGAATATCGATTGATAACGGACCTAATCAGTAAACCGACCTTATTGTAGTTGTTGGTAGTAATGGGTCATTAAATCAAAAACATTACCAGGAATAAAGACGAATAAAGCCATCATTCCATCCTCATTAAGACTAATTATTAAAGTTGACTAAAACTATGTTTAGAAGATGCAAATTTTTATTTTGTACAACGTGTGCCAAAATTCAACGATAAAATAAATCAGAGGGTAGACTTGGTCACGATAAATTGAGAAATAAATATATATTTAATATGTTTGACATTACATTTATTCAAAAAAAAAAAATTTAATTACTACGACTACAATTTTACTATATATCAACTAGAAAGCCCGGTGGTTATACGAAATCACCGCTGTTATAGATATTATAAATTGTAATTAAAATGATTTGTGCAAAAGTGTCTTCTAATTTAAACTGAATTACCTAGAGCAGGTTCCGAGGACGCCGCTTTGCTTACTGCTCCACGGGGTTTTCCTCGTCTACTTAATTGCTAAAAGTAGAATGCATCGAAGGAAGCTACTGGCGGTACATTCCCTCAGACCCATCGCTAGTCAGTGTATATAGACTAATTGAATGCCGTGGCAACTTCACCTCATTGGCTAGTACAGTTACACATGCAACCTATAACCTATCAGCTTCCCGGATGCCGTCTCGGCCTATCGAATACTTCGCCGGTTGGATCTGGAGGGATGACTGGTCCAAATGCTCACGAGGCACGGGGGATTCTCCTACCTGCACAGGTTTAAGTGCAGGGAGTCCCGCGCGCACATGTGACTCGGGAGTGGACCAGACCGTGTCGCACCTCGTCACCACCTGTCCCAGTTATGGGAAGGAGAGATGGGAAGTGGAAACTCTACTAATGTAGAGAATAGAGGAAGATAGCACAGCTTCGCTAATGGGTTAAGGAGCCAGTCGCAACCTTTTCCTAAAGTTTTGTAAAAGAATCAATGAATAAACAATAGCTATGAACAAAGTGTAGTAGTGAAGTAGTGGAAATAAAGTTAGTTAATAAGGAACTTAGAAATAGTAAAAAACTGTGATAAATATGCAGTAAAATTTTGAAGTAAAGATAAGATAAAATAAGATTGTAAACAAATAAAATTTGATGTCTTCTTTATTTAAGCGCGAAGTATGCCAGAAGAAAATGGAATGTAGTATGTATGATAATTGAAATGTATGAAAGCGAGAAATAAGAATGGATGAAAAAGGGGTGTGAGCGAGATTAAATTATAAGAAATTACCAAAAATAGATGTGAAAAGGCCCTGTCCACAATAACAGGGGGAACGAGTAAAAAAAAACAAGTCGCATATAGTAAAGATATAAATATTTCCTAGGACTTAAATAAATTGACGAGAGGGTACGGTGCCATCTCGTACGAGGCGGCTTGCGTCATGGCTGGAACCCCACCATGGGATTTGGAGGCCAGTCCTGGCGTCAGTGTACCGGAGGGGTGCGTAGGCGCGGCCCTCAGACGTACACCCGGAGGTGGATGATGCCTGCAGATGGAGGATGGATCCGCAGGACATCCTTATGCGCAAGTGGCAAGAGAGGTTGGCGGACCCGAGTGCGGGCCATCGCACCATCGATTTCATACGGACAGTCCTCCAGTCCTGGGCAAACCGCAAATATGATATGCTCACCTTCCGGCTTAGGCAGGTGCTGAGAGGCCACGGCTACTTCGTTCGATATCTGTACCGAGTCGCTGAGAGGGAACCTATCATGCAATGCTACCATTGCGGTGCCTAAGAGGGCACAGAGGACCATACTCTCGCCGAGTGCCCAGCATGGGCGGACGAGCCGCGAAACTGACTGCCGGTAGTTGTGGTGGCGATGCTCGGAGGCGAGAGTGGAAAGCAGTGGCAACCTTCTGCGAGGCGCTGCTAGAGCATATGGACTCGGCAGAGAGTGCGCGTGAAAAGGATGCCCCGGCAAACCCCATGCGCCGCAGAAGGTTGGGGCGAAGGCGTAGGGAGAACGCCCGTTACCTTCCTCCGTAATACAGAAGACAGTAGGGATTGTTTGCCGCTTGTTTAAGAGGTCCCCGAGGTTGCATAGGCATGTCACGTGTTCTGGCGTGCCGCGCTTACGCCTCGACTTTTAGGACGGGAATCCCACACAGGCACTCCCTTCCCCAGGGGGTGTCGCGCGTAAATGTGTTTTCACCACGTTAAAAAAAAGAAAGGACTTAACAAATAAATAGCATTGCTATCCACAATAACCATTGAAATTTCCAGAATGAGTGCAGTTTTTACAAAAAAACACACAGTATAATTTTTGTATAAAATGTTTTAAGTTTTTCCCAAGTTTTTTCTTCTCTCACTCCATTTTCACTTGCCGAGGTGTAAAAAAAGTATGAACTCTACTATGGTAAGTTTTTTTTGGATGTCGCAACTAACCAAGATTCCAAAATGGTATAATATCCCATAAAACCAGGCCACAAAAAAATTGAGTGCTATTTCATAACAAAAATCAAATTACATAAATTGTTGTTGTTGATACTCATAACTTTTACTATGAACTTAAAATTAGTTAGAGCGAGATAAACAGTTTTTACGTGAAAGAGAAGTAGATAGTTAATATTTTATTGTGGAAAAGTGTTGAATGAAATGGAACATGTGGTATGAATAAGTTGACATTAATTTTATTATTTTATTTGCATTATCAACATTACTATATATGTTCGAATATTTTGCCGCCGACATTAATAACGGCATAATAAACACGACATTATCTTTAAAAAAAAATTTGTCGTTCGTACATATTTTCTATCATTTAAATGATCCGCAGCTTCAGCGTTTTTTTGGCGAAGCTCTTTAAAAGTTGCAATGGCTTTTAAGCAGTATGTATATTGCACAAAGCGCTCTCATTCACTCACTCATTCGACCTCTGAAACTGATTTGAGTGACGCACCCTTTCAGGTCGTGATACATGCTTCATCATCTACGGTTTCATGTAACATCAGGTGAAATCGAGACCAAATGTTAGCCCATAGCCGATAAAAAAGGACTCATCTTATTTCCTTCCCCCTAATTAATAAAACGTTTAATATCTTCTAAAAGTATTTCATTTTGGTCGCTATAAATTTCCTTTAAAAATGCAATGTCGTCAGCGAATATTAAATACGTAGTATGGAGCAAATTTGAGCAACCACCATTTACCATTTACATAAATACTAAAAAGTAAAGATCCTAAATAAAAAATAAAGAGCCTTGTGGTACACGAGATTTTACTAGACGTGATTGAGATCTATATCAGGAAACTAGAACATAAAAGTTTTTGGGAGATGGGTAAGAATTAGGCTATTCTAAAAAGGTGTCTGAAATCCCGTAGGAAGAAGAAGTTTTTTCTGGAAGCACTTATGGGGGGCTCTGTCAAATGCTTTACTAAAATCGGTGTAAAGTAAAAAATCAATTTTATTATTATTATATTACGTTTATCAACTGAGCATGCCAAGTTGTAAAAATGATCTCACACTGCGTTACTTTATCCGCCTTATAAGATTAGACATCTCCACATCCGAGCAGTTTTGAATTAATAAGATAGGGAACATAGCAATTTTCTGAGAAGTTCGGAGACTGATCGTGGTCTGGGACTTCAATTGAGAGGGTTTTGTTGGGTAAGGATCACCACATAAACTTTTCTCCAGAACCCAGAATATCTTTTGAAAGGTTTCGTGCCCAATAATAAAAAAAAAAGGATTAATGTAACCTTTCGTAGGAGCCTTCCGTAGGAGGCGATAAAAATGATTTTTGAATTTTCGGGTAAAAATACAATATTTGGAAAGTTCGATGATATAAATATTACTTTCTGATATTAATTATCATTTTTAATAAAATTATTTATGACGTAATATTTGTAAATACAATATTTTGCGCAACCTATTAATTTAGTACTTAAATGTAAACGGGTGTATGATAATCTATTCTAATTCCCAAAGTATTTATTTACAAAGTAACGAAATTTAAACGATCTTTAATTTCAGAGAAACAGAAAAACAGCTTTGGTCGAAGAAAACGAAATATAGTTTATATAATATTATTTCGAAACGGGTTACGAAATGTTATACAAATTTCCACTTCTTACATCTGTAAATGTAAAAAGATCATTTTCGGCATGTAAATGAATTTCATCTTATAAGCAGACTAAATTGAAGCCGGTAAATATCGAAAAAATACAACTGATTGTAACTGACCAAGTACGTATTTAGGTACATATAACTTGAATATATATTTCTTATATTACTACTTAAATTTAAAAAAATACTGCAATTTTTATTAGTTTGATTGGATAGATTTAGATGCATTTTGATTTGACTTTGTTCTTTTATTTGTATCTACAAATTATTTAAAACAAAACAAAATTGAAATGTAATTGTTATACGATAGCACTAACAGTTTTTATATATTTAAGTACTGTCTCGGAAGATGTCCCGTAAAAAAAAAATTCAAAGAAGCCTCCACTTTTTGACTCTGTTCCTCAAAGCTTTGTTAAATATATTCAGCGTATTCCGATCACTGATTATTAGTTTTGCAAATCTCACAGGCGAAGAAAGTAGCTTTGCGCTGTTTGTTTTTGGAATATACATGGCATTTAACTCGTTTAATGATTTTTATAGCTCACTTATTTTTAGCTACTTACATAACAATTTTAATAATTTTGTTTCACAAAATATATTCCTTTTGAAACTTAACTTTTTGCCTGTTAATTTCACTAATTCTGCTAAACCGACCTATTCAATTGTTAAAAAGACTAAATATTCTAAAGCGAGATCAGACCATGTACACACTTCATATATTTTACAGTTTTAAAACTTAACAATTTTGTTCAATACTCAACATGTTCAAACATTTCTTTGTAAATTAAGAAAAAATATCTGTTACATATGTGTGTCGTTGGGCTGTGGTAAAAAAAAGCCGTGGCACATATATGTGACGGTTGGTAGCAAAAGAGTTAAATTCTAAACATCTTTTTGCGTTCAGATACCGTTCGATTACGTAGTTATTGTAAATAAAAACAACGATATAAAAGTCTTAGCTTTGGCTTTATGTTCGAATTAAACTTTAAAAATAATTAAAAATATGAAATTGTACAATCATTAATTCATCAACAATTTGTACAAGATATTCTCACAAAATAACGTATTAACAAAAGAAAAAATGAAGTAAGACAAGGAAATGTCATCGTAAATGTAATATCAAACCTCTTCAAATATACGATATAAAAGTGACGCGGCCTGTTAACAGTTTGATAGTCTCACTAATAATGATATTATGTAGAGGTAGTACTTGAAGCTGGTAGATGTTGAGCAAATAAAATACACAGTTTATTTTATTAATAAATTTAATATAAATATCGTTACTACAAAGCTAACATGAAAACAAACACTTTATCACAGTGATAAAAAAAACTTAATCAGAAACTTTACACGATAATAACTATATCTTTAAACTTAACAGTTAGTTAAAAAAATCTTAAATTGTAGAATTTTCTGTTTTACCAACAAATATACAAGTTTGATATAGAAAACTTACACTAAATATTACAAGTAATTTATTTAAGTATAAGTACCAAGGAATCGTATTATAAGTACATTTCGAACACAATGCACGTGCGGTACAGCTTTCTGGTTTCCGCAGCCTTAATCTAGATAATTTTTATTCGTGGATTTGACAGGTACAAGCTATTTTCCTAATTACTCAGATAGATGCTTAAACACTTATTATTTATAGTTAACGTTTATTAACACACAGTTAAAAAAGTAAATAAGCATGGGACAAATATAATGTATGTCGGTAGGAATAATAGCATGCATTTTATAATTACTCCGATATCGTTATAAATTTAAATATTTCCGATTATTAGATTAAATTATCTTAAAATCATAAGTAATAAAATGATGGCATATAAAAAAAAGGTAGATACATTCACATTTGTGTTAACTAATACGTAGTTTTGCAATTTAGATACTAGTTCCTGTATCTATATTTAGTATCTGTAAAATAATTTATAATTTTGTGATTCAGAATAATCATATTTAATATTATTCAATGTTAAAATGTGATAAGATATTGATTACAATAAATATTTTTGCTTATTTTGATATTAATAAACGGTATTAATTGAAGTTACATTTGTTTACGCACAAGGGCAAGTTTTATTTTTATAATCAACTGTATCATATGATAAGGTTTTTCTATTTTAAGCATGTTGACATTATTTTGTTTTTATTATATATTAATTATTTTACTGGCAGGGCCATGACGTAATATGATACTTACTTAAAAATCAAAGTACAAAAAATAAATGCAGGTACTTACATTGAAATAACGAATATAATTATAATGCATTTGCATTTATGTTTTTTTTAATACATAAATCTTTAAGCACAAATATTAAAAGCTATTTTTTGCATCTATCTCGTCAATCAAGAACATAAGTAATTTTGTAATATAATTAGACTTTTCTATTTATTTCTCTCATTTGCTATGTAGTGTTCACTATTCAATCTAGTTAGTGTCCACAACCTTTGTATGAGAAATGAAACAAAACGTAATAAATTATTTTTGTATCGTAGCTATATAGTTTTAAAGATTTTCAACGCAGAGAAGTTAAAAGTTAAGTTTATAGTTTTTATGAGTGTTTTGTCTGTTACATCATAGCTTCCTACAATCTGAAAACGTGTCACGATCAAGAGCTTTCGTTGCTATAATTAAAAAAAAAATCAGTTTATAAATTTTTCTTTTTTAAGGATTTCAGCCTTTTCAGGGGAATATTTTAAAAGTTGTATTGAAATTTGACAAAATTAGGTAATAAATACCATTAATTTGAAATATGATCGATTGTAATAATGTAATAAAATAAAATAATTGTAACAGTTAACGGGAAAGTACAATTACGATAACAAACACGCAAGTCAGTAACAAAACTTATGAATAACTTATGTAACTAATACTTTTATTCAATCGTATACGACGGACTTACAATAAACTTATATGTGGCGTAAATGTCGTTTAATCTTTTTAATTTATTTTACATCTTGTGTATGATATAAAAAGACACATCGCATTGCGCTCAGCAAGTTAAACATTCGCAAATTAGCAAACATTAATGCAAATGAATACGTATAGCCATACAACGTATACGCACAATAGGTTTCGCAATGTGATATGTCATCCTCACCTAGAGTGCACTAGCGATGTCTGCTCACAGCCGCTTCGTCCTACGATTGCAGAAACAAAGAATCCGATTAATGACAAGTCCCAATTTATCTCGGAACGCTTAAATTTCAGTCTACCATAATTAAGAATAAATTTAAAAGAAGCGCTTATAAAATAAATAAAAATGTACTTTTAAACTAAACTCACATCTACTCTCTTAATATGCTGAGTACTCTACAAAACTACCGGAGTTCATTTAAATATGATGACAATCCTGCAACTAAAGGCGTTCAGATTTCGGCGGGCTGCGGGCGACGGGAGTGGGTCCTCATGTGACGTGTAATCATGTCGCGGCGGCAGGCGGCGTAAGGGCAGACCGGGCAGCGGTATGGCTTCTCGCCGGTGTGCGTGCGCTGGTGGGTAGCCAGATGGTCGGAGCGAGAGAACACCTGCCCGCAAGCAGAACACGAGTACGGCTTGATGCCGCTGTGTAAACGGGCGTGTCGTGTCAGCATATCTGAGCGGGCGAAACGCCGACGGCAAATCTCACACTCGTAAGCGCGGGCCGCTTCTGATGTTTTTTCTCGGTGGCGCGAAGCGACGTGCTTAGCTAACCGGTCGTGAACGGCAAAAGTCTGCCCACACGTGTCGCAGTTGTATCCAGTTGGTTCCTTTTCCACTTTAGGCATGTCGGATTTGATGGACAGGTCGAGCGGTGTGTCCTCCGGCGCCTTTGCTTCGAACAAAGGGGGGTCGAGCATGAGCCAGGGCGGAAGTGGGTAGTGATTATTATTTTGCAATTGCACCGCCAGCTTGTCGAGTAGGCGCGAAAGTCGGCGCTTCTTACGCAAGTATCTTGGGCTACGAGTTAAGGATGTCGCCTCCGCCATGCTACTCCCACTGCTGCCCGCCCCAACGTCTGGCGTCCCCGGTGGCACACGCCAACCTGAAATTTAAAATATTCATAAATTTAATTCGACATACATAATATATTCATTTGAGTTAAGCAGATGTTAGCTTAAATAAATTATGTACGAAATTATTTAAATAAAAGACATATTACAATATAATAAGTCATCATTAAATAATAAATTTAATTAGTAACTAGAAATAGTATTCTTTATCGAAAATTGAGTCGCGTAAAATATCTAGAATACTACGCCCTCAACTAAAAACTTTTTTTGCTTTATTTATATAACAATAACATGTTGCGTAGGTAAATACTGGCAATACAATGGTCCTTTAACGCATCTGTCCATTGATAGGTGAAACTTGTCTTTTGCTTCTCATTGGTGAGGCGTTTAAATATTTCGTCCAATCGCATATAACTGCGGTGTGACAAAGATGATCCCCTAAGAGATTTTAGCGTTGGATAGAACTGGGTACCAGGTACCAGGTGTTTTTGAGTATTTATATGAGTTCTTGTCGTATAATGCAAGAGGCGTAACTCCAGTTGCCCTTGCGCGAACTTTTTTTCTAAAGATTTATAAAAATAACTGACAAAAGAAAAAGAATATTTAATAGTTAATATATGTGATGTACCGTGTAATATCACTACATTTATTACAATAATTAATTACTATATTGTTCAATCAAAATAAAAGGTACTTTTTTATTTTTTTTCTTGCTGTTTTTTATTTCATGATACTTGGCGATATTTATTTACCACTTGTAGTGGTTCATTATTGAATAAAATACGCGTTACCATTTAATAATTGTTTTTTACATTACACTTTAGTTTTAGGTATTGGAAGACCATCAATAAACTATTCTTAAAGTTTTAGAAGGGTAAATGCAAAAATGAATATTAATATTTATATTGTTTTATTTCACTGTTGGCTATTGATCTCCCATAGGAAAAGTTGATTCAGATTAACGAAGTTCAATATCAGTGGGATTAAAAATTAATGGAAGGTTCAATCTTCTTTTTTATTAAAATGGATTTACTAGTATTTACTCTTGGCTTTTATTCTACCTGTTAGCCTAAATGTATTTTTTACATAAACTATGAATTACAATATTTCACTTCTGCTTCGATTGCAATAATTTCATTTCCAATTCAAGGAGCAGTCATTTATCATCACATGTTTTTAATTGGTATAATTTCGTTCATACTAGAAGCGATATCTTTTAGATATAAACTCAAGTCAATTTTTTTTTATTAAACAGGATTTGTACGATCTTTTTTAATTGTTAATCGTTACTTTAATTACTGTCAGTTTGTAATGCGCTCTTCTGTAAAAGAATCTGTCGAGAAAGTCAGGATGTTTGTTAGATTTTGTTAATGATTAGTTTAATCAAGCAAAATGTATTAAGTGGAAGTGTCAAAATATCTGCAAATTAGCGGTTACATTGAATATATGCACTCGTTCAGTTGCTGTCTGCGTGCATCTGTGTTATCTCCATGATCCTTGTACCGCAAACTGATTAGAAACAAATTAATTATATAGTCTACCCGTAATTAGGATATAATTATGGATATGAATTATTATGATATTTACTATTACTATATATATACTATATTATTGTGCATTTTTTGTAGTTATAACTCTTAGGGCCCTAAAAACCGAAGATAGTTTTCGAAACAAGTACTTCTAAGATAGCAAATATAAATGTATTAAGAACTCAAATAATCCGAGAAACGTTGCACAACAAGTGTATATTTACTTTTATTTTTACTTTATGAACTAAAGGTGTTTTTAATAAATTCGCAAATGATTTTACGAGTTTGATTTTTTTTAAAGTTCCTAATAAATTTTAAAATATATGCTTTAACTCTCCGATCGTGAAAGTCCTGATTAAATACATAGATCTGGTAGTTTTAAAATTTGTTTTTTGTATCGCCTTATAAACATTTATGAATCGAGTAAAAATCAGACACTTTATTTTTATATATTTGTACATATATGGTTGTTAAATGAATTATGCGCTTTCCTAACAAGTTTATTTTAAATAAAATGATTTGAGAAACAGACATGATTGTTTAGTAAATTTAAAATATATCTTAAAATATTGATGGGGAATGTTGATTGTAGTTTTATTTCTAAACTTCTACTATACACGGTTATCAAAAAGTTGTTTTTTTCATCAGTTGGGTAGTGGTGGCTCTGATATATATTTAATAAATCAAAATATTTGTAATTGCCAATTAATTATATCACATTATTAATAAACTATGAAACGGGCAAATAAAATTGTTAGAAAGTGTTTATAATATTTGTATAAAGTAAAAAATAAATTCATGTATACATATCTTTTTCTCTTTCCAAAAGTATTCGTATGTATATGTATAAGTGGTCTAAAAGTTTAAATATCAAGCGTTGAGGGCTCAAAATACTTGCGACCTCCTACTACATATACAAATTACAAAGTTGCAGACCTATTTTAAGTATCACAAATAATTGATCAGTTTTGCTAATGTTCTCTATCATTTTATCAAATTAATTATGAGCTCATTTATTAATCTTTATTCTATGTTTGTATTTCATAATCGAAATGAAAATTAAAGGTGAAATATTCCAATTTTATAACTTTTGTGCAGTTTGATTTAAAAAAAAGAAAGAGTAAATGAGGGAAATTTAATTATAAATCTTACGCGCACTTCTTTACTACTCTGATAAGTCTGCCAGGCCAGATATCTCTGTCGTGGCCTCAATGAAAAGTTCCTTTTATAATTAATATAATATCATTAAGTTATTAGGTAATAATATTAATTTATTATTAGGAACGTACATAATTTTCGTCTTCCCGAAGGCAATGTCCAAATTTGAAATACAGATGCATCTATGTTACTATCCGCCTCACAATTATAGAGTTCTTGCAGTGTTATATCACAGGTGTTATTTTTATCTTTTACATTTCTGATCCTGGGATGCACTCAGAGGTAAAAGAGCTGCGTTGCGTACAGTGAACGGTACGTAAGGTCGGCGGGTCGAGCGTGCGACCGTCGACCGGTCCCGCCGCCCCCGCACCTCGTGTGGAAGCATTGGACATTCACATAAGGACCGGACACCGATCACTGCACTCACTAAACGCAACCATTCAAAACCGCGCGTCGCAATCGACTGATGGACAAGCGTTGTATAGGACTAGGACTGCCGCGCTGCCTCCACTTGCCGCACGCTTGCGAAAATCAGCGTACGCGCCGCCTTTATAATTAGCTTTGTCAGGATTATCGATTAAGTTTCAAAGGAATTAATCAGATAGCATCATTGTATTAGTACATTGTAGAACTGTCACGAAATAAATGCTTATCCTGAATAAGCACTAATCTTTTAACCAGGATTACCGATTAAATTTAAAGGGAATTTGTATAACATCGTATTGTTTACATTCAGCTCTAGTTATTGTATAAGTAAATGAGTATATATGTTGTAGGAGTATCGCAATGTAAAAACCAACTCTGAATTTGTTCCAAATTAAAACAAGCAATACCTCTAAAAAGTAGCTCGTAAAAAAATAACTAAAACCGGTACTAAGAATTTAATATTGGATAATTATCACACAATAGAAACTGGAGACGATTATGGATCCTCTAAAATCACAAGCAGATAAAAATATTAACCCATTCCAAGAAAGACCACAATATCTGAAGTCAATTATTATTTTTTAAATAACTGACATATAAATTCATAGATAATAAACAAACTTAAATAGTTAATATTATTTAAGAGCGCGTCGCTAAGTTCTTTTTAACGTTGATAAATAAAAACCACAAAAAAAATCGTTTAGTTAGAATAAAATTATTTTTGATCTCAACTAATACAGAAATATCACAGCGAAGTAATAATCTTTGTTAAGTTTTGAAAAATTTTACTAAATAAATAATAAAAATACAGCAAATATAAATTACAAAAATAAATACAAAAATGAATATACTATACTAATAAAGAAATATTTAAAAGGACAATATCAATATCATTAAACTAGATCAAAATCTGTTCGTGAGTTTGGGTGTGTTGTTGTCATAGAACAATGGAACATATTAACCACGTTAAGCTTTGAATACCTCTTTTTTGGTTAGGGGGTTAAAATAGCATTAAATGAATTAAGGTGTCAGCGTTATTCACTCAATGTGAATTAAAACAAATTAACTATTTTGTACATAGCGCATTAATTTATTTTATATTCAATGATTCAGCATAAATCCGATCGAATAAGTGTATACTTTGTTTTTCAAAAGTATAACTATTAAATTTCAAATCAAATTTATTTTGACCAATCCCTTTATTTCAACAGTGTTCAGTAACACTACTACAAATAAATTATTAACGTATTTACTTAAACAAATTTCTTCTTGTGTTAAAAAATATCTTTAAATTGATAATGTTTCTAAGTTAAGAGAAATAATCAAAATGTAGTGTTTATTTTTTAAGAAAGTGTTAGACAATTAGACGTGATCGTGTATAGTTGGCAGTATTATAACAATTGTATTAGCACATGATGTTTTATAAAGCTATGAAAGTCTTAATTTCATATAATCCGTTGACGGAGTCATATACCAGACTAATAATTGATATTAGAAATACTAGAATGTTCACTTGAATGTATTTTAATAGTATTAAATAGTTGAAACATGCGGACACTTATCAAATCAATATTATATGTGAAAATGGATGGTTAGGCAATCATAATCGCTTTGAAAATTTGTTTAACGATAAAGAAGTTGATACACTTCGGCGCAATCTTGTGGTGGAAGTAAAAAGTTATTATTCTGATACAGATAGATACTTCAATTTAATAGTAAACACAATCGGGGAATTGAACGATATCTATCAAGAAATTATTTGTATCAGGATTAATAATATTTACATTGTCTCTGATATAACTCAAATATTAAAAACGTATAAAAAAATGCTTCGTAATTGAGGTCGATTAACAGATTATGATTTAAGCAAAACATGATTTTCTTCCGTAAATATTCAGTATTTCCCCAGTGCCTTTGGAAGCTTTATAATAAGATATAAGATAGGCTTTTTACCAATACGTTGACTCATTTTCATAGTTGGTGTGACACCATTTATTCTCTTGTTGTGTAACAACAACTGGGCTTCATAAATACGACAATTCAATAAAATTGAAAATTCACAGTATTTCTGCAACAAATTTTAATTACCTTACCTCCTTTACATTTTTTTTTAAATCTTGTAACAAAACTTGTTAAAAAGGTTTAAGAGGGAAGTCGGAATATAATTCCTTAACTTTTACTTTTCAACTTGCAATACATATTTAAGAAAAATTGAAAATGTTTCATTTAAATTTCACAATTTATTTTTAACCCTTTGAGTACATTTGACGAGAGAGACTCGTCATCTGTTTACTTGGGCGAAGTTACGGTGGACAAGTCTGACTCGTCATCTGAATTTGAGTAGTAGGCGTTGATTTTTGCGCCACCACACCTAGTTGACGTTGATCGCAAACAATTGCCTAACCTTTGTTTTCGACATCTTACATTTGCAAATAATTATTATTTTATCCCTGTTTTTTTTGACACGCTATTCTAAGATGTCTGAATTAAAAAAAAAAAACATTTTATGACAGCGAAAATTATAGTTCCAATAAAGTAGAATTAAAGCTGTATGATAACAGCGATTACAGTGAATTAGAGAGTGAAAATGATGAAAACAACATGTTTTGAAAAATACCACACGGTACAAAATTATTGGACTTTAAGTTCGTTCTTGTTCTTTATAAATATTTCTATTTTATTTTATTTCAATTATATATTTATTTACATTTTGTTATTGAAATGTTCTTTTAAAAATATATTTATATCACCAATATAGTATATTCCAAATAAAATATCCTCCTACATATTAATCCAGATCGCTACAAATTGAATCCGTTATATATGCATAAAAGTCTCCAAATAATTCAGTATTCAAAGGGTTAAATACTTTATCGAGTTAATTATTAGCAACGAAACTATGTAATTAATTTGACTCTCCGAGGAATCTAGTATTTCGACAAGTGTACCGCAAAAATAAACAAATAAAAAAATTACATACATGGGATAATGCCTTCAACGAGAGATATTTAATTATTAGTTATTACGGAAATCTACTGGCCATTTAAAAAATAATAATAGAATACATTAATACTAAACAATATGAATACTTTAACCGCTGACCAACAATTAGGACCAACATAAAATGGGATTAATATGAGAAAATACTTTATCCTGTTAGTTATGAAAATCGAAAATGTAGGCAAAGTTCAGTATAAGACGGTATAGTACAGGACTAAAATATTAAGCATTGACATTATTTCTTATGGAATTAACGCTAGTCATAACTATTGTCCAAGGTCGTTGGTTTCTATAAATTTTTAGTTTCATTTATAATTTAAGATATTAGTACGTATTGTAAATTAATAAACTATCGCGTTTGGTGTGTAACGATATTTTAAGTTTTTATTTTACGTATCAACTCGACTATAAGCAACACCGCCGTTAAAAATATATAGAAATGTATTAAAAAAATCTGTTCAGTTCACCATAGAATAAGTAGGACATGTTTGACAGAAAGCGTAATGATATATTGCTCAACAAGATTATCCTTAATAACGGTCAACATAAGTATATAGTACATCTAATTAAACGTTAGTAATAAAAACATCATATTATACCATTAGAAGAAACATTAAAAAGGATGACCTTAAATAATATAAAAAAAACCATCAGTATTTAAATTTAGGTGAAAGCAATTTATTCTTTTTCCTCTTCTCACGATATATACTCACGAATTTATAAAAAGTCCTCTTTTATGAATGACCAATACACAAGTCCGGAAAATCATATTAATTTACAGCAATGCTTTTGTTCAGAAAAAGTTAACGTAAAAGTAAAAAAAAATGAACTTATAAATATTTAAATACCTGGTACGCTAAGACATCTTAATTTCGATCGTTGTGCATCAATTAAAGCGTCCATTTTATGATTAAAAAAGTCAATTTTTAAACTCGTTGAAAAGATTAAAAGTTCCAAAAAAAAAATCACAACACTCAACCGTAACTTGCGAAATGTCGCACTAACGAAAAAAATCGGGAAAAGGGGCAAGTACTGAGACATACACCACGCGCGATGTCGGCGCGACGAATGAATCCCGTTACTTGAAATCAGTGCAAGGGAAGAAAAATAATAAGGCCAAGTTTTATTATTGTGTAATGAAGTTTATAAGAAGGGTCCGAGCTTTAAGCAGATGTAGTGTTCGCGTGAGAAACGGGGGTGGCCCGCGCTCGCGACCCCTACAGCTGTCTTAGCTCGTGGGTGTCTTTTGCATGCATAGATAAGTTGATGACAGACTTTCACATGCGACGCCTAATTCATGGCGTTGTTATATTGTTTTCATACGATAATCCCTAGTACATAATACATCTTTTAATTATCTTTAAATGATTTACAGCATATTATCTGGTGGAATTATTTAGATCTATCTAAGAGTAATCAATGAATAAACTGTTATTTCCACTTTTAATTTTTAGTACATTTGCGCATTAATGCGTTAGTCTATTATATTTTAAAATAGCTAAGTATTTGAAGTTAAAATTCCCCGATAATGAAGGTGAAGCGTGCTCGCCTAAAAAGCTTTGAGATTCATATATTTATGAAAATAGCAATACTATTATGATGGATTAAGTGATAAAATTAGAGTGGTAGTTGAACAAGAGGTTTCTAAAAATGTTTACCACATTATAAGACTCGCCTTTTACTGTTGCGCGAAAGGGATAGTTATAAGCTGTTACAATTAACGCGATGTGAAATTTATATTTGACATAAATTTAGCGTTCACATAGTCATTCTACCATATTTATAATTGGTACATAAAAATCGTCATTATAATTTGTGACATCAGTTGCTCTCAACAACTATAACATGCCTTTTCTTTCGGACTCGAAATGCATATGTAATAACGATATATCTAATGAATACTGTCATAATATTAAATACATTTGAGAGTTATTTTAATTGCTAAATATTGTTTGTATTTAAAATTAACCCTCAACGGAAAAAAATGCCATTACTAAGTCTCTGTTATCTTATGACGATTAGTAATGAGCGCATTGCAGCCTAAACATCAGAAACATAGTTATCAGGTTTACTCATATTTACCACAAGGTAATAATCCTTCAAGTGTTGACGCCGTGTCCTGTAAAAATCTTTCATTACTATCAGTCTATAGAGGAGTGATTTTAATGACGCTACGTTTTGATTTCCTGGTTTTTCATCGGTCAACGTAAAGAACTCGGCGGCATTGTGTGATACATCACATTTACTAAGAACGTTTTCTTTCATCACCTGAATCAACCCCTATGCGGTACAGGTAAGTTCTAGTTCTTTAAACAAATCGACATAAAGTTGACCATCTGTAATACCATCTTAAAACTTTAAAAAAAATCGTTATTTAAAAGTACAACCATATAAGTTTTTATATTGAGCTGTTGTTACACATGCAGTGTTATAAACTAGGTGTACTCGTAAATCAACCGAAAAGGCGGGTAAATATTAGCAATTTTATTAATTGTAGCAAATTTTTAAAAACGTATGTTGATTTGAGATTATTGTTGTAATTAAAATTATAATAATAATTTTAAATCGGCATATTCATAAATTGAAAATTTTAATGTAAAATATATACACGATGTTTTGTCATGTACAGACCAACTTGTGTGAATACAATTAAAATCCCATTACAATGTCATTTATACAACAAATTTATAATCCAGCGTAATAGAAAAAATTTAAAAATATATTCTATAGTTATTTATACTTTATTGTATGTTTACTCTATTTTTAATATTTTATTTGCAATTTATGAAGAAAATCTGCTCCTATTTACGAATTAATCTATTCACAGGAGATAGGCATTAAGGGGTATTTTCAGTGATAATTATTTGACTAAAAATAGAGATAAATAAATAGGAATAACGAATTTTAAAAATAAATAATGCATAGGTGCAAAATTAACAATTTTTAATGTACCGCCCTTGACATGTGTCTAATATCCTCGCTTTCTTGTCTCTCCTTCAGATTTTTATTTATCTTAATAAAAATAAAGTAAAACGATTAAGTAATATTAACTCTACACTCCAATATTGTTGAAGTGTTATTTGCGATGTAAACGTTAGCGAACTATAATATTTTATAGAATTTTGTGAAATAAAATTCCTTAAGCCGATTTGTTTTATGAAGTTGCGAAGGGTATTAATACGTTCGCGATAGAATATAATAATTTTGCGTTCTATGGAATTATTTTGCCAATATCTATAGTATTACCTCCGTGGCGCAGTGGTTTAACCTTGTGTTCTCACCAGGAGGTTCCGGGTTCGATTCTCGAGCCACAGGTATAGTGGTCTGATTAGTTGTAGGATTTTCCGAATCCACCTAGCCAGAAATATACAGGGCTGAGGGAATCATAAGTATTCTGCGCGAACACGCTTCACCATCTAAGGCTATAAGGCTTAAGATCAGGTGAAATCAAAGTTTTTATGTTAGCCCATAACCGATAAAAAAAGGTGTCTTTAATTCTCCAAGTCTTAATATAAATCGGAGAAATGTAATGTTTGTCTGAGACTACAATTATAACTAGCCCACAACTTAACTACAATTCAAATACTGGATGATACATGTAATTATTAGAAGTTTTGAAAATAGTATTTTTTTAGGTAGTCTAGAATAGTTAACGCTAATGTTTGTTTTATCGACTTAAATAATACTTTTAGTTCATTTACTCGTCCTAATTTTCTAATTTACCTTTAATGTTACCCTTAAATATTCGCTTACATGTTTTTACTTCATTGCTTATAATCTTCCTTCGTCTAGATGCATCAAGTCTTATTAAAAAGTAACAATATTTGACCTCTTCACTCTCTTAGCCACATATGCCGATGATTAGCTAATGACATTTGTAAATGCAAAATTTACAGTGGCATTAATAAATAAAAGTAAATCTATTAAAAACAGCTTTACAATAATTCTTCTTTCGCTATTTAACTCTGATGACAAATAAAATGCATTGGCTTTAATGGGATAAAAAAAAATATCATATTTTCATAAAAAAATTGTCCTTGACGACTTTACATTATAATTTCAGTCAGATTTTACTAAAAATATCTTTAATCAAAATGAAATAAAAGTTTAAGGTTTGTATACTTATTTACACACGTCACAAAATAATTTAAATCAAAACTGTATTAAAAAGAATTGCATATGGATTGGAAAGTCTTGTTTTCAGCTTAGCTAATGAAAAGCATGGGGCACTTGTGTTTTATATTTCATAGTTCGCAGGTAATTTAGATTGATCCTCGATATTACTAGCTTTAACTTAAGAACACTAATTTTCCACATTCACGATACTAAAACAAAACATCGTAAGAAAACCATAGAAAAATTTGAATATATTTACGCTGTAGATATTTGTATTACGCAACCGGACGTATTATGCTCTAATGCGGTTTCAGTATGAGACTTGGTTTCTTTCAAAGAGCTAAAAAGGTAGTACAGAATTTGAGAATAATGTTATACTTATAATTGTAAATATAATTTGGTATTCTAAAATTTATAACTAATTTATTTATATTAGTAATTTCATCAAAAGTACTACGTTTTTAAAAATGGACTTTCGTTTAAGGTTGGTTGTAATAAAAAAAATATGATTAGTTTTATATCTACGTGTTTATTAATTGAATATTATACTTATATATTGTGTTCTATTTGACGCCCCGCATAATTTATTCTTTATTATTTTCAACACCTATTCTTTATTCTAGTCAAGATATTTCATAAGCTCTACTTTGAAACAGTTCCTATACTAAAGATTAACCCTTTAATACAAGAATAAACTTTCTAGCAAGATCGTTTTCTTACCACAATAGCCATTCAGAAGAGTGATACAAGGGACCGACCGACTAAGAACTTTTATCGAATATGCTATCTTATTCGTTTCAAACTTAAGTGGTATGGTCTAATAATAATAGCAATCTCTTTCGATCATTTTGTGCATTCAATTTTTGATCGCCTCAAGGTGTGTTGTCGAGTTTTTCACCGATATGGTGCTATGTATATGTATACATTCGTGTAACTGTGATATATTAGATAAACAACAATTACGCTAAGTTATTTTGTCAATTACTTTTTTGCCTAATTATATCATTCCTTGAAATATTTTATTAAACAGTTAATTTAAAAATTATATAGTTTATTAATTTCTTAAGTTTTATTTCAACAGTACATAAGTAATTTTATATTTATAAAGACGCTAATCATAAATTAGCGGGGGAATGATAGGAAAATTCAATAACCAGATAACTATATATAATATTCTTATTTACACGATATTGCAGACACTTTTTATGTTTGGATTGTATAAACTATAGGAGAACAGTTCGCCATGGCGAGTGTCCCCCTACAAGAACGTTGAGATTCTCACGGGTGGCACCTGGCCTCTAGGGGCGGAGTGGTGTGGGGGTCCGTGCTTGATCGGGAAAGTTAATTGTACGGTAGCCGCGATGCGACTTTCCAGCACACAAAAGGATTAACAATATTGTCATTTACCGTTACAAAATAAATCATCAATTTTTAATTTACGCATTTTTTTTTCGTTTTGATGAACTGAAAAAAAAAGTTTTGTGTAATTTATATGTACTGTTACTGCGAAAACAATTTGTGAACATTATTTTCGCTAATATTAGTCAGTATTAGATAGTCTAGTAGATTTTAAGTTACTTTCGGCGTAGTGAAAAAAAATAATATTTATTGGTTGCAGTCTGTTGTTTAAAGGCCGTCTATATACGTATTATCGTAGCTCTTATTTTTGTCCCTTAGTAGTTATGTGAGAACATTATTGTTTTCTAGTTTGAAGGGTGCTGTAGCTAATGAAATTACTAGGCTAATGAGACATTTTACTGTTTAAGGCAACAAGCTCAAAGTGGGCCGTGTGAACCGGTACTTCATTGTTGTGTGCAGGCGTTTCGCTTACCACCCGGTGGACGCCCTGGTCATCTAGTCGGTTTAAAACTACACGTAATATCTGTAAACTTTTTCCGTGTTGCAGGGTTTTATGAACCCGCCTGGTTAACTGGCACCCTCAATGTCAATCTGCCGCCAGAGTTGTTGTATTTCGGTAGTCTCACATGCAGGAGCCAGAATATATTTACTGAGCGAGTACGTTTCATCAACAGCGGCCTTATTGTTATTCAACATCATTATTTTAACCTAACCATATCCGATTAAAAAAACATTAGATTTACGAGACACGTCATTTTAAGGTAACAACGTTCATTAAAATGTGTATACTTAAATGTGACTGAATTTTTCTGCAATATTGCTTAATGTTTATCTAAAAAGGAAATATAACGATTAATTTATGAATCAAATAACTACGGGTTCGAAATGAAAACCATGGGAAAATGTCAGTAAACGTTAATTAGATGATGCAAAAAATACCCAAAAACAATGATCTGTGAATGACTTTAACTATCTCTCCTTTTTGCGAAGGCTTCGTAACTTTGATTGTTTATTAAGGAATATCATAATACTTTAAGATGGATAGTAAATATACTTTATAAATATTATTTGCGGACACCTATCACATAAGATGTGTATAATATTTGCTATTTTAAATTTTTGCTCGTTTGGTCTTTGGAGAAAATTGTTTAATTTAATTTCTTTACACTAATAAAATTTAATATTTTTTTTTCAACTGAATCATTACAATCTGCAATCTACATATTTCATAAAGCGTTGCAAATCACGAACTATTTTATGACACTATTTATACCATGTTACCATGAATACACGTTTACTCTACCATTTTTGTCAACTTTACTTTTGTTTTCAATCTTTTTCTACAGTATTCATTAAGATTGTTGAGAAGTAGTAAAATGTTATTAAATTTTTAAAAAAATATACAAAGCAAATGTAATTTCTGGAAGAATTTATTTACAAATCTTTAAAATTGTTTTCATTTATCATTAAGCCTATATATTAAAATAAATTATGATGTTCTTAAGCCATTTGCTTGAAATAAGTTATTATTATTCATTTCTACATAAATCTCTCTGCTTACTTCAAACTGACACTCCATTGTTAATGAAACGGGTCTGTCAGCACTCCGCCAAGCAGGCGGCCGTGGGAATAATTCACCTATACGGCGTTGCGAATAGCCCTCCGCCTGCTAAAAATCTAGGAGCAAGGGTGCGATTTCTCACGGGTTCCACCTGGGCCCTCCGATTTACAACAATTATCGTGCACATTTTTAACGGAACTTTCAAATTGTATCATAATATATGTACGGTATATCAATATTTTAGCATTACCTTGCTTGAAATATACGTCGTATCCTAAGTTTATCTGATGTTCCAAAAGGCGTATTCTGTTTAAACCCGCTATAAAAAAAATTACAATACATGTTTAATTTGTATATTATAATCGCGCATGTATCATGTGTACAGTATTTATTAAAATTTATTACAGAATTAAAATTACTTCCGTTTCTTATGTTCAGTACTTAATAATTATTTGATAAAAAATAGTGTTCTTTAGTATTTGTTCTACATCTAAGACTGTCGCTAATGTTACCTAGATCAACCGATAGTAAATTTCATTTAAGCAGCACATAAACTATCGACTGTTTATCGAAAATTTATTGTAAACAAATGAAAAAGTTTATTTTTCTTTATTCCAAGGAATATAACAATGGCGATATGTCATTTCGCCTATAACTACAGATTGGTTATTTATTATAAATATACTTATATTGCTATAAATGGTCCTTTGACCTTCACATAGCAACAAATCAGTATGTAAATTTTTCAATGCAGCATACAGACTAGTAAGTAGCCACGAAAGGGTAAAATTGAGAGTTTATACTAGGGGAGATTTAATGAACACGTGTTCTGAAAAGGGCCTTTGTGAGAGGTTAAATATGTACTATATATATATTCTTAATATACATAATATATAAACTTATAATATTAAGTGTCAAAATAATATCATCTACACTCAATAAGTATTATAACGTTTTGCTTTTTATTCTGAACCAAGATTATAATAATTATGTTGGATATATTTCTCAACCGATAATGTTGCATCAGTTAATTAGGAATTTATTAAAAGTTATTAAAAAACTTTCTTAATGTCCACAAAGGTTAGATATTAAATTTTAGCTCCTCACTTTCATCGTAGGGATTAGCAGTTTATATCCGTTTGTATGCAAATATTTGCGGTCACATGAGCTTGATAAGAACATGCGTGACTAAGGACGCCCTTAATGTAAAAAGTTATCATAAAAGTTCAACTTAAATAATCATATTCTGTACAAAAACTTATTTTAAAAATGAACAATGTAAATTAAAATAATAACATCCTTTGTACATATAAACTTTGTACATATTGTTTTTTTTATTTTGTTTACTTTCTTTTTACAAAATTCATGAAACAAGTATTAAGCTTCAATTAAGAATTTCCTGTTAAAAGTGTTCTGCTTGAACATATACAGCTGTACCGTAATAAGTAAATATAAGTATCCAGCTAAATTGTAGGTAGTTTCTTTTTATGCCTAAAATTCATTAAAAAAAACTATACTCATTACCACTAATTCACTTGAACAGTAAATTCATGTTTATATTTATATTTAATTTACAAAAACTAGCTACTGCGATTTATGTAACATCTTAAGTTTATTGTTGCTGGGGAAACGGTTTTCATTATCCAGTTGTTGGTAAAAGTACTTAAATGTAAACGTCAAAAAGTAACAGAACAAATTACTTGTGCAAAAGTGTTAACAATTGAATAAAAACACTAAAACTATAAATATGGAAATAAAGTTGTTACAAAGAAAAAGAAACTTTTTTTTACTTGTTACCTATTGATGTTTGTAAAGCTATATAACATTATGATAGGAAGTCTAGACTGCACCAAAGTTAGAAAGGCTAAAAATGTACTTCTGCAGGATTACAATTAATAACATAATAAAAGTATGGACAGCCGCCTGCGATCTCCCACATTGCTTGAGTTTATATAATGCTAGATAGCGGATGCTAAAAGGAATTTCTTATATCAAAAACTATGTTTAAGATATTGATTATATGTTTTAAATGAGATATGCGTTAGT
Organism: Pharmacophagus antenor; assembly: GCA_018245475.1. Lineage (NCBI taxonomy): Eukaryota > Metazoa > Arthropoda > Insecta > Lepidoptera > Papilionidae > Pharmacophagus > Pharmacophagus antenor. The sequence continues at coordinate 28,140 of DWQX01000857.1, forward strand.
TGTCATAAACAGAACATCTTTAGTAAATAATCAAATCTATAGATATACATTTCAATCATTTATGTCACTCTACCAACGAATATTTCTTTCATCATTTATGGTTAGTATATTATTAATACTATATATGTCTTGGTTATGACAATATCGTTGAAGTTAGAATGCACCGAATTCTACTGGCAAGTTAAAGCATAAGGGTAAAAAAAACTTTCTTCCCTATGAAAAAATATAAGCACGTGCCAATATATGCGGATGTCAAAGGAATAGTTTCGTGAGACATTATGAAAACAATTTATACCATCCAATTTTATAGACTATCTAAATCCATAGATGTAAAATGCAAGTAGTACAATTCCTGCCACGAAAAATGCTTAAACAAAGCAGAAGTGTGCAAGATTTTTTAAAAAAAAATTTGGATTTTATTTATGAACATTTTATCATTCTTCCCCATGTATGTATGTAAGTTTAAAAATCATTAAATATAATTTATTTATATAGTAACCTTTCTTTCTTCATCAATATTTATATATTTTTTTCATTCTTCATACTACTTTTGCCGCACCACACAATCATCTCACTCAACTCTAAGGTAGACTGGTAGAGAATGCCATTCGGCAATATGTCTACTTTATGTGCAAAATGTTGCATTAACGATTTAAATAAATAACTAATAAGTGCAAAGATTATTTTAGCAAATTATTTATTGTCGTACTACTTCTATGGCGATTTTTAACATATTTTTAATTCAATTAGTGCATACAGTTAAAAAAATTATTTAAACATCGTATTAACTGTAAGTAGAATAAGGGGCCCGTTACTCAATTTTTCTTTTCAAACATCCCCTCTAACTCCCGCGTCGTTGGAGAAAGCGGCGGGGGATCAAGGGTGCGCCTGCAATTTCACGTGAAAATGTTATTATTACTATTTTAAGTCGTACATAACAGACATCGCACACGCTTCTATGATACGAAGACTGTCGTATTTAAAATTAAAAAAGCTAGGCTTAAAAAAAATTGTATCATATTTATGTTATTATAATTACCTACTGATATTTTCTAATAAAATTACATTAGGGGAACCACGTGATTGTTTTGTTTTTATATTATTTCTAACGCAATATAACGACGCATAAACATTATTGAAAAATTAACTCAACAAATTCAAAATATAATTTGTTTTAGTTTGATTGATACTTATTATAATAGTATATAAAATAATATTATTTTAAGTTACACCCCCAAAAAACTCAATTTGCATAATTTGGGTTCTTTAACTCACTGTTTTACTTGTTTTTAGTTTCTAGTTAGCGTCGATTTTACTATTTAGTAAGAAAGTATTTAGTAAGTAGTCATCAAAATCTCGATGTATTTTTTTTTGCATAGATATTGTTTCTTACCATTATCATAGTTTCTGTTCTTTCTTATCTCTTTATCAGTCGTTAGGTACTAATAAAGAGGTACATTGTATGTTTTGTAATGAAAAAGAGTGTACATGAATTTTAATTTTAGTTTTTGACCATGAGGTAAACTAAAAAATATAATTGTAAAGCATAGTCTGAAAATTATAATTACCCCTTAGTCATTAATAAAAATAATATTTAAAACTAGAACGGGTTTAATGTGCTATTAGTATTATAACGTTTTTATAATATAGAACAAGATTTAAAGAAAGAGATAGTGAGAATATGACAACTGAAATTTAAAGTTTAATTAAGTCGCAAAAAGAGCTTTCAATTTCAACGTCATTTGTTATAAAAAAAATAAAATATCCATGCAACTAGTATGTATGACTTCTTTTTTATGTAACTAAATATAAATGTGCTATTTCATATTCAAATGTCTGTTAAATTAGCTATTAATAACAACATTGTTTCTTTTTCTTAACTTTAAATCCTTTCAGTTCTCATTAGCGGTTTTAAAGAAGTTCATCAAAAATAGTTTTGTATCTATAGACGTTGCAAAAAAGCTTTAACTTTAATATAAGCATTTTTTAGTTTTAGTCCATATTTATATAATAAGGAAGCGCGGTAGCACATGAACGATGGGCGGGTTTTAGAAGTGTTTTTGATAATAGATATTTACTGTACTTGGATATTGTATAGTGATTTTATATTTGTATATAAACTCCTGGTTTAGGGCAGTTTGAAAATGGTATGCAGTCAAGTTAGTTGGTTTTGGAAAATTCGCGCCTTTCCTAGAAAGAAATATGAGCTCGTATTATTTGCCTTGACGATCAAGGAAGAAGGAAGCCAAAAAAAGCTATGCCTATTTAAGTCAAATGGCAGCTTGATCTTAGAACCTTAGCCTGTTCCCAAGAAAAAAGAACGAATAAGAAAAAATTGGCTATGGATAAGATTGACAGCTATAACATCTTTTAAAACGTCAAGTTGGAAGTGGTATTGATTTTCTAATTTTTACAATTATTGCATTTATTAACGATTGTGGTCGGATAATAAAAGATCAAAATGTCAGCAAAATTGAACGAGGCACAAGAACATTGTAAAGCAGCCGAAAAATTGTGAGTATTGATCATCCGTTATGTTATTTTAACGACAGTGATTTAAACATGTGTAGTTATGAGAAAACATAGTTTAAAGTTTATTATAATTTTTAATTAGCTTGCGATAATGCATATCTTTCCCCATTTGTGCTTATTTTTTAACAGGTGTTGTACATATGATTTGAAGAATGTACACGCCCCATATAATTTTGCTGTGCTAAATCTTTGCTAAGCCTAAAATGTTGCGTAATTAAACTTCATCATTATTGATTTATCTAATCTTATTCAAATAATGAAAACTAGCTTTTATCTGTGGCTCTGCACATGTAGCGATGTATATTATTTGTACTTTTATAGTTTATTCCAATTGATTTTTTTTAAATACATTTTACATGGTATATTCAAATACATATCATTCATCCAAATATTACGTAATTAAAAAAAGAAATTAACTAAACTAGATAAAGTTTTATATAGTATAGTAAAGGTGTAAGTTTTTTCCTGTAAATTTTAACAGTCAAGTACAAATTAACACTATAAAAACTATATGATAATTGCTTGTAGTTATTAATTTTTTTGCACTAATAGCTATTGTAACATGTCTCTTAATAATATGTATTAACTATTACACACAGACCCTCCTATTAGTGGTAAAAGAGAATGGTTTTTCTTACATTAGATGAATAATGAAGAAAAGGTGTTTTTCTTAATAATGGTTTTAAGCAATAATTTATTTGCCAAAATGTAATCAAAACACCTTTTGAAAATATATTGCTTGGTTACAATACAATAGACCATTTGTTAATTTTATTCACATATCAAAATTATAACAACTTTGAATTACTCTTCCAATTTTTATGAAGAACATTTTGCTCAATCCATTCTTTTGTGTTTGGAAATATTTGTGTAAGTATAGTATATTTTCATTGCATACAAAAAATATCAAAATTTAATCATGTAAATTTATAGAAATACAGACTGCAATATAATTCTTTTTTTAATAATTTTCTAGTTTGAAGACATCACTATTACGCTGGAAACCTGATTATGACTCTGCAGCAGATGAATACAATCAAGCAGGTAGAAAGAAACTGTTAAAATAAATTTGATTTTTTTTTGCATGCCATTTTGCATGGTTATGGTAATAAAATATGTATACAATGAAATATTTTCCTTAATATACAAAATTTTAGTATCAGTTTAAGATAATATTCTTAGTCACTTACGGCAGTAATAAATTTACTGTTGTCTATGCCAGAATAGTAAAGCCTTTGATAGGTCACTTGGTAGAGCAGTGGACTGTTAAGATCATAGTGTGTCAGAACTGTTGCTTGTAAATTATTGTAAATCTAACTCTTATTGGTAATGGGCTAATGCAACTTCTATTTCAACTGAAGTTGAGGAACATTGAGCCCATTGGTGGCAAATTTACCAATATCAATGTCCCTCCCTGTCAGAGTATTCTGGGCAAGCCCTATTGGGCTCTCACATGTATGAATGCTAAAGCAAACCAATATGGTAGCTGATTGACATTAAGATTTGTTAGGAAGTCCGGGACAAAAATCCTATTGTCAACCAGACTCCGCTATTCACAATTCCTGGGAATACAATGTGGTAAATAGCTGTGCCATAGAGGGGTAGTCATTTCACTTCACTTTTGTGTTACGATTTTTATTCCAGAATTAGTAATAAACCACCAATCTTATAACCAACTACTGATTGATAATAATTAACCAACTACTGCTAAATGGTGAAGAATCTCATTTTCGTTTTCTGAGACCTGTGGACATATAAAACCATATTTTTAGCACAACTGTAAGAAATGCACCTTAGTTTACACTCTTTCTATCTGCAAAGGGAATTTGGTTAAAATCTGTATTTATGTATCTCTTTAATTTTGCGTCCAGTAAGTCTAATAAATAATACCAAGAAAATTTAACATACCCATTTAACTTTAATATAAAGTTTAATGAACTTAATTTGAAATGTTGACTTTTCAGCACAATGCTATCGCATTGCTCGCGATTTGAAAATGTCAAAACATTGTTATGTGAAAGCATCAGATATGTACAAAAAAAACCATTCCTATTTCCATGCAGGAAAAGCTCTTGAAAATGCTATTATTGTTAGCAAAGAAATATCTGCACCAGAAGAGGTAACAAAGTCATAATTTAATAGCTATTTTAATGGACTATAATATTTGTAAATCTATTCACTATATTTTAATTTTTTTAGATATTCACTTTGGCATGCGATTCTAGCAGCCTTTATCAGCAACACGGTTCAGGGGATTCTGGAGCTAATGTACTAGATAAAGCTGCAAAAATTTTGGAAGAGAATTCACCTGAGAAAGCTGTGACTCTATATCAACAAGCAGCAGATGTATCATCTGTATGTAATAAAATTTAATGTTATAGACTTACAACAATAATTGTAACTCTTGGATATATTCTTTTACAGTTTATTGACATAAATGTATCGTTTGAATTGCTTATTACAGACTGAAAGTAGTCAACATCAGGGATCAGAGTTTATCAGCAAGTCTTCAAGAATATTAGTGAAATTGCAAAGGTAATATATATATTTCCTGTTTGCTATACATCTTAAATATTTTACATTTATTTTTAAATTCAATATACTAGGGTGATATTTATTCAAAAATATTTGTACCTATTAACTGACAGTTGTGTAGAAATAAATGTGTAGGGAAAAAGATGATACAGCATATTCTGGCTCTGTTATCAGAAAACTTCTGTAGGGTCATATTTTTAATTAGCTTATACATTTTGTGTGAACAAACTGAAACATAAAACTTAAAGTAGTAATGGTTGTTAATAAAATGTGATTAATTGCAAAAAAACAAGTATTTTTATGTTCATAGATATGATGAAGCAGTCGACAGTCTTCGAAGAGAGATAGGTTTCCATCAGGAAGCTGGTAACACAGGAGCAGTTGGCCGTCTTACAGTAGCCATTGTGTTAGTGCAATTAGCAAGAGGCGATAATGTTGCTGCTGAGAAAGCTTATAAGGTGTTGTAGTAATTTTAAATATATTATAAACCATTGAAATTAATTATGAATTGCCAAAAACGAAATCGTCAGGAATGGGGCAGCAACTGTGAGGCACCAGAAATGCAAACCATGGAGCAGCTATTGCAAGCATATGATGAAGAAGATAGGGAGTCAGCCAAGAGAGCACTTGCTTCACCATTCATTCGTAGCATGGATGTCGAGTACGCACGTCTAGCTGCCTCAATACCATTGCCTGAAGGAATAGAACCTGCGCTAAAGGCAAATGTTCGAGAAAATGCAGCTCCATCTTACGTCAGTCCTAGTGCTCCAAACAGCAAGGTAAAGGTAATATTTTTAATTCTGTTTTATTCATTGCCCACATTTTTTGGTATCTGAAAACTTTGGAGAACTTTTTTTAATTTATTTATAACACAATGATAGTTTGTTGTCATATTATAAAGTTATTTAAATATTCATTTGAATTTCGTAATTTCAGAAACAAAACAAATGATTAGTAATGATATAAAAATATGTTTTATGCATTTATTATTTACAGTTACTGCAAGAGGATCATAACATGGAATATACACATGAAGATAAGAAATCTGAAGATGAAGATGGATTGTGTTAAATATAATAATAGTCATCTTAAAAGGCAATGGTTCCCATCTTATTGCTTCATATTAAAATGTGTAAATAATTTGTTGACTTTCTCATAAAAATTTATGTAATTGTTACATTTTAAAATTTCACTGTATTTTCATTAAAATTTAGCTCCATTTTTCGATTAAAATATTAGTCTTGCACCAAATGGTAAAAAATTACTGCACAACTAACCTTTTCCAAGATGTTCATGCTTGTTATATTCATACTTGTGTACCTTACTATCTGATTAATTAATTTAGATTACAATACTGCATGTTTAAGACAAAATGTGTTATTTAAAATATCTATCATAATATTTTATTCAACATGTCTATAATGTAATATGAATGCCTTGCTTATAGGCTTTTCAATTATTAAATATGAATTGACCTATATTATCTTTCCTTTTTTATATTTTAATGTTAAAAATTTTATTCTTGCAATATATAAAATTCTCTTTCCCATTGAAATGATTAGTATGAGTAAGAAATGCTTTGATCCATATTAAAATAAAAACACAAAAGTGATAGGTCACCAATTAAAAAATGTAATTTTGTTTCAATTTTTTTTTGATATTTATTTTATATATATATATA
>DWQX01000858.1:0-34876 GCA_018245475.1 Pharmacophagus antenor
ATTTTTCTCATGTGTGTGTGATAAAAGATGTTAATATGGCGCCAAGTTCGCCAATTGAGTGAACGACAATGCTATTATGGAAATAAAAATGGAATATTATGGAAAAAAAAATAAAGGCTACTATGGTTTTACCGTATTAGGTCATATCTCTATTTCATTACATTAGATGGGATCATAGTCAAGCAATGATACATAAGATAAAATCTTTTTATACTTAGGCTTATTTCAGTTTCTAAATCATGTTCTTACTTTAAATTGATATTACTTAAATTATGACGGAGGTTCCTTGAAAAAAAATGATTTATCACGTATTTCTTTACACAGACGCTCAACCTTTTATTTCCCAAAAATTGTATCTTTAACGTAATAGGTTTTTATCAGATTTTGTACAGGTTGTACTCGGTGATTTTGTAGTCATTCTTGTTAATTTACCTGTTACGATACTGACATATTCTTCAGGATAAACCTCCGTAATAAATGGATTTAAAATGTAAATGATCGTCCATTTTGAAGATTAGATTTTTCGTTGCATTTAAATATATGTTTTAGTCTGTAAGTATTCAGTTCAATCATATTCTCTCACATGTTATTTAATCTGAAACATAACTAATCAAACTCGGCTATTACTGCCTAGTATTCACTCTGTTTAATTGAGAATAGTTAAAAGGTTCTCAATACGACGCTTATATATCTTTCATTCCTTTTTAATAAATCACCACGTATAAGTTTTGGTAAAGTTGGACGGGCATGTTACAATGTTGGTTCCAAAAAAAAACCGTTAATTAAGTTTTGTTTTATTATAGACTGTTACATTTTTTTACATGATATTAAATAGTATTTACGTTCATAGTTTATTCGTGGCTAACCGCAGTATGAAGTGTAAGTAATATATATATATATATATAAAGTACGTGAACAATTGGTTGCCAGTTGAATATCTAGGTCGTTTGATCCATGTTCGCGTTGCTTTTCTGATTAGCTCGAGGTCCGTCGTGACCGGTTAATGTTGCCAGATACCTAATTTTATACTGGACGCGCATTATGTAGGTTATATAAATGTGATAATTGTAGCTTTCTCACTTTACTCTTATACATTTTAATTAAAAAAATAAATAAAAAAGTTTTAAAGTAAGTATCATTTATTTTAAGTTTATTGTTAAAAAAGGACCCACGACCACCATTACACATGGACCCACCGACACTCGGCTCATACGGGCTGACTCGCGGGATGGCATAAGCGGTCTCGCTTTTGTTGAGCTCCATGTATACCTCGTTAACTCCCTACAAATGTTTCACTCGTGAGCCTAACCAGCATGCGTCCACGCACCTCCTTCCGGGTTGACACACGACACTCTGTCGACTCCGGCGCTTATAAATAGTCACACAGTGTATATTTTATTTAGCAATAAAATAAGGAAGCCAGCTGTTCACTTGATGGTAATTGACCCATCCATAACAATGTGCCGTGAGTGGGTTGTTTGATATTAATGCAGTAATACCGCCAGTCACACTGCAATGTGTGCTCATTACTTCTTGGCGGTAGATAAGTAGGTAGGGATTACTAATAGCCGATGTTATTACACGTACGTAGGTACTCATAGGCAAATCATTACGAGATAACATGATTTATAATAGCGAACACACTGCGAAGTAGAACTATTTCTATCGCGAATGGGCTAACGCGTGAATTTCACATAATCTCAAAGTGACAATGAGGCCGTAGACGGTGAAGCGTGCCCGTTCAGAACATTCTTTCACATGCGTGACTGCCGGAACGCAATTCTGTTATGGCGGCAGACTGACATTGAGTGTATCGGCTAGTCAAGCGAGTTCGAAAAACAGCAATCACTATTCAAAAACTATTACGCGTTAAGCCCGGGGAATCGAACCTGCGACCTCCGTGTTACAAAGCGAGCAGCAAACCACTGCTTCGCGGAGGCAGTTAAAGTTGACTAAGTTAAGCCCGTGTCCTTATAAATTGTCATGTAATCTCATCTATTATTAATGTTATTCCTATATCTTGGATACTATCATTATTATTATTCTTAACAAATCACAGGCCTTATTAGCCGTAACAAATGTCTATGTAGGAATAACTTGAACGGTTCAGAGAATAATACCGTAATTGTAAGCGTTCAAATAACCATTTATTATTGATATTATTTATCATTCATCAGATTATGTCCAAATCATTATTATGTCGATTTAAAATGGCAAATGGTTTTACTAGAAACCACTTGTGTTCAGTGTCCCACTTTCGCTTTACGTTTGTAAAGTACCAATATAATACTCAATGTGATGTCTTAATATAGACAAGTTGCACCTTATTGTTCATTATTATTTTGAAACTTTTACCGTACGTATTACATTTGACCGCCTCCATGGCGCAGTGGTTTAGCCGTTTGCCTTGTAACACAGAGCTCCCGTTTTCGATTCCCGGGCAATAAGTGTAGTCTGGATGGAGTCTAGCTAGCCCAGCTAGCTACCACCCTCAATATCATTCTGCCGCCGTAACGGCGTTGCTGTGTTCCGGCAGTCATACATGTGACGGCCACATGTACTGTGGGCGAACGCGCTTCACCATTGTCGCCTCATTGTCACGGATCATCGGGTGAAATCGAGGCCAAGTGTTCGCGTAACCGACAAAAAAGGTGGTTTATAAAACTGTGATATCGATGTGTTAGATTTAAGCAATAAAGTAGCTCTTCATGGCTCACTCCCGATAGACATTTTCATGTGTGGCCGTATTTTGACGATCATCGCTTTTTATCAAATGCATTCTTAGAGAATCACCTCTCTTTCTGATAATACTAGGGCTTTATATCTTCGTGAAAAAAATGTCGTTACATGTCTACTAAATTGAACAATTCGATTAATTTCACTGAACACCATTCACCGAGAGTTATATTAAAACAAGAATAACCAACTTTTGAAAGAATAAAAAAATATATAACCTAAGTGATTTCATAATCTCTTACAATTTTAACAAATTTTAATAAAAGAATAATATGTTTACAAATAGGATACGACGATGGATTGCTTATCAACTGAAATTCATTGTTTTTAATACCTTCGCTGTGTATAGATAGGCCTGTGGTAAGTCTCGCTTTGAATCATCCTTTGAAGTAATTTTTGTACGTGTTCATGCTAGATTAGTAAATTATTTTTAAGCATAAATTAATTCCACAATAATTTAAACAGTATCAAAGTTTAGAGTTAATTCGCCAATCACTTTTTGAACTGTTAAACAGTTAAGTTTGTTTGTTGACTATATCCGGCAGTGATGAAATACAACGATCAATAATAGTACTTCCAACTATTATGATACTATTGACAGGATATATAAAGGATATAACGAAAATTTACAAGATTAATATTCATTGGAGTGCATTGTACGAGCGTTTGTTTGTTGAATAAATCGTTTGTTAAATGTTAATTATCACGACAAAATTAGCCGATTCAAAAATTGTCGGTAGAATAGTTCAAAAAATATTCTAGCACGTAACGTATTAAACAGTTATTTCCGAGTTTAAGATGTGATAGATTGCTATAAAGAAATGTTAATATGGCGCCATGCTCGCGAATAGAGTGAGCACCGATGAATGCGCTGCGCCCAGGGCATTAGTGTTAAGTGAAGTCGGCGCCGGCCATTTCCGCCGTGAAGTGCTCGCTATATGCATTGTAAGAAATCACTTAGTAGCCATATGTACCTATAAGTCTATGTATACAAAATGAATGTTATATATTCTTTTAGAACGTTAATTTTTGACTGTTGCAGTAGTTTACCGTTTACTTTGTAACATAGAGGTCCTGGGCTCGATTTCGTGGCCACATGAGTAGACCAGTCTGGATGATGGTAGAGTTTTTTTTTATCACCTCTGAATAGCTAACATGCTCAATGTGAATATGCTGCCATATCAACAGTACTGGTGTTCTGGTAATCATACATGTGAGAGCTATAGTATTATGTACCTTCAGTTTCTACGTTATCATTGTCACTTAATATCGCGTGAAACGAAGCCATATGTGCTAGCTCATTGCTGATTACTAAAATCTCCATTATTTGACTGTAAAAGAAATAAAAGTCATATAACTTCTTTTAGTGCATGTACGCATATGTTAGAAATCCTGAATTTCAAGAATTTTTGATTTCAATATTTATTAAAGATTAAAAAGAAAACTTAATTGACGATTGTTAGAATAAACATAAAATGAATGCGTCATACTATTCTTATCCAACTTGGTAAATAAAGTTGAATCACTTCCATATAATATTGAGCAATATTCTATGTTTATAGATAAAGGGATACATTTTTTAATTTGTTGCTATTAAGCGAGTATGATTACTCAATCACAAACATTTTATTACGACCTATTAGTATTTCGAAGCGTTTATAATGTATATATCAAGGTTATTATACATGATATAACATAATACAATATATAAGTCCATGCTGGGTACTATTTCAAATCGTCTTTACAATATAAATTTTGTTAAAGATCATCACAAATTAGCCGGCTTTTGTGTTACGTGCAGATGTTTTGCTTTAAAGCGAACATTCCGTTTCGTTGTCACAATGGCACGGGATTCCCAAAGTGCGAATTGGCAATTCTGCTACCTTTTCTATTATCTATTGTTGGCTGTCAAAAAAATGTTTCGTTACTAACGTTTTTGTTAGTATTTGTAAAGAAGTGTATTCACACTTGTCTCTTTTGAATCACTAAACGCATTGACTCTTAATTGTACTCTTTAAACCAGTGAAAACAGATTTTTCTTTACAATTATATTGATTATAAAATAATAAATAATCGAATTATGTGCCTAACGGTCCACTCTAATAAAAATTAAATTGTGAAACTTTTCTCATTATCCTTTATATAATTTCTTAATAGTTTCAAAACAGTTAACATAATGTCTTTCATGTATATTTGTATTTAACCAATCTGTTTGATATGGTTGTCTCGCTTAAATCGGTCATATTTAAACATATGGTCGAATTTGAACTCTTTCGGTTTTATATCGCTTTAATATTCACTAGGTACGATAACTAATATTCCTCGACTTTTGGTGCGAGGCAGACTGGCGACCACGGCCTAAAAAGTTTAAATTTTAATGTGTACAGATCGCGGAAGTTTAAAATATGGTCGAATGTTTGGTGCAAATTACTTATTATCGATAATTTCGTTTTCAGAGTGACTCGGTGAGTTATTTCTTCGGCGAGTTGGAGCGCATAGCGCGGCCCGACTACGTGCCCTCCCACCAAGACATCCTGCACTGTCGGAAGGCGACCAAAGGCATCACGGAGTGCACGATTAACATCAACAACGTGCCGTTTGTGTTCGTCGACGTCGGCGGGCAGCGGACGCAGAGGCAGAAATGGACGCAGTGCTTCGATTCCGTCACGTCTATACTGTTCCTCGTGTCGTCGTCCGAGTTCGATCAGGTGCTGTCCGAAGACAGGTGAGATCGCCTCGTTATCTTATAATAAAAACAAAAACCTAGCCCAGTGCTTTACCATGGTCCCATGTTCGAGAATCCGGCTAGCAATGCTATGTTCCGGTAGTCATACATATAAGAGTCTTTTGAGCAAGCACGCTTCACCATGGCCTCATTGTCACTTAACATCGTGTTAAATACAGATAATTTGCTATCCCATTGCCTATAAAAACACTGTGTACGGCAAGACTTCATCTAGTGGAAAGTGTAAACTCCTGTACATAATAATTACAGACTTATTAGACTGTGTACACAACACGATCTTGCTCCCATCGTTTGAAGCAAGATGAAACGTCTCGTTACGTTCGTATTTTTATATTAGCTGCAGCGCCTTATAAAATGGTAAAGAGTAATCTCTATATTACTGCATGAGAATAAAATATCTGACGTACCAGCCTAGCCGAGTTACCTATCATAAATATTTTCTATAGTAAATTTAAAAGGAATAAATATTAGCAACAGAAACATCCTTCTATCAAATTGTAATGGTATGCGTATGGCTAAGGAAGGCATTAAAACCGAGCCATCGACCTATATTAATTTTATACACGCACACCGCAGTCCGTTACAGGACCGCGTTGTCGGGGACTCAAATATAATTTTATTGGGTTACAATTCGAATAGGTTATGGCATCGTTAATATGTGAATGAAAGACGATAAAAGGAATTATTTCTACAAAGAAACATTACCATACACTTGTGACTCGTTGTCAATTTGAATGACTATTTTCTTCACTAATCTTGGTAAAATAAAAAAAAATATCTAGAAAAGCTAACTTGGAACTGACTTGGATATGCGATAACGTCAAAACATATTAATAAGTTGATACTTAATTGTACGTATGCCTTGGAGGTAGGACACCGTTAAACGTTAATTAAAACATTGACATTAAAAACAAAATGCAAAAACTTATTTAAACCAATACATATACAAATCATATCCGATACAATTTATTGTAGTCTCATTTTAAGCATAAATATGTTTGTGCTAGGAGATCCCTAAACTAAAAACCTATGATCCATGAAATACAGTATCCTTATTCCATTTGTGAAGAGCGGTTAATCGAAATATTGAGTAGAAAAGCATTAATTATTGTAGAATAGGGGCTTCATGCTTTTGAGTCTTCTCAATCATTTGAATTAATGCTAACTAATCCATAGTTAAATGTCGTATATATATGAATATTAGCATTATATTTATTTTAGCATTTGAATAAACAACGTTGCTACATTCTTGAAGAGTTTTTTGATATTTACATAATTACTGATTTTTTTTCCTTCTCTCGCACGTCTTCGACCTCTAGCCGTCATCCGTACCTTTGTCTTATTAACGCTTCGTAAAGAAACTGTTCCTGCCTTTTAAATTACGAATTCGTGACTTAATACTTTACGTGAATAAATATGCCCGCAGACGTCGAGGCGGTTTTATTGTTTTTTTTTTTTGCTTATCTATTTTTATTGTATTAGCCTTGGCTAAATAAATCGTCACTGGATTTTAGACCTGCAGATTAATTTTTCATTTGTTGTTAATATAATTGAAGAAAAAAATTTAATAAAAATATTATAAGTTGGGTAATATCAGATTTGTCATAACTACTTTCGCCTACATTATCTACCTAATATCAACCAATCGGCGAGATAAAGCACTCGCTTTCAGTTCGACGCGACAGATACCTTGATGATTCACGTACTTATTCGTATTTGTTCACACACACAGATCCACAGTCATCATCCACACTACATTTACACACACGAAGAAATTCCATGATATGCATGTAGCAAGAAATACCGTAATTACGTTCGCCCACATCGATAATTTGAGTTGATTGCCTCTCCACTATGTCATACATAAGTGTTTCTCAATCAAAAATGTACTTCTACAAATATCAGAATGGCTGATGAAGTGTTTCGTTAAATATATAGGATTTAAAATATTAAATGCAAATTAAAACTAAATAATGCTTTTCAAATCTTTAAAATAGGTCGTAATTATGAAGACATCATAGAAAACATTCCTGTATTTATAATGAAGGTAATTTTTGCACTAATACAGGGGTATGTTATAAAATGTCGGTGAGACCATATACGTTAAGGCGTGCTCGTTCATAATACTCATCTTACATCTTACATCTATGGTTGCCGGTACACAGTTATGCTGTTATGGCGGCAAATTGACATTGAGGGTGGTATCGAGCCAGGCGAGCTTAAAAAACCCCAACCACTATCCAGACTTCACCACACACGTGATTCCGGAATCGAATCTGTGTTACAACTCTGGTAATCGTGATACCAGATAAAAGTCCCCTAAGTCTACAAAAAATCGACTCTTTGGAGGGATGTCATGTTTTTTCCTTAACTTGGAGATTGTAATCATTCAGCTCGGTACCGACAGTTCAATATGTTATTTAACATTGAATGGAATTCATTCTCATAGAACCACTTATCAGATATTACGTCCTACTAAAATTTAGCATTATGTATCAAACTTTGCCAAATTTATTTTTAAATATCAAACAAAAACTAACGTATTCAAAATGAGTTTCCATTAAGCATAACCTATTAGATCGAATCATCATAATATTTATTTTCCTCATCATCGCCTTCAAATAGCTCGCATTGTTTATTTTTTGAAATTCCACTTAATTAACATGGGAGCCGTCGAAGGAAATCAATGTTCGATAATCCGAATTCACTCGGTATTCTGAGTCATTTTGTTAAAACCGGGGCGCGGCAAAAACATTAGGCTTTATAACCTCTTTCGTTTGATTCCAGGAAGACGAACCGGCTCGCCGAAGCGTTAAACATATTCGACACGATAGTCAACAACGTCAACTTCAAGGGCATCTCCATAATACTTTTCCTCAACAAGTCAGATCTACTGGCGAAGAAGGTCGCCAGCAAGGAGACCGACATACGCTGGTATTATCCCCAGTTCACCGGCGACCCTCACAACCTACCGGACGTACAGATGTTCATACTGAACATGTTCGCGAACGTCCGGAGGGAGCCGAAGACGACCCTTTACCACCACTTCACCACCGCCATCGACACGCACAACATAGAAGTTGTATTCAACTCGGTGAAGGACACGATTCTAAACCGCAACCTGGAGTCGTTGATGTTACAGTGACGCTGCGGTGTGCATTGTGATACGCGGCTGGTGCGGACTCGGTGTATCGATTGTGATAACATTTTGGGCAATATTCGCATTATCGATATCGTAATCGATACATTCATCGAATACATGTTCGAGTGTGTATTAAAAGACAGGAATGTGATTTATATACGGCCTCCCTCGTGGCCTATGTTATATGCTGGGAATTGCGTTCGCTCGCCGGACGTGGCGCACGGCGACGACATTTTTGTAGTCATATTGTAATAATATTTTTTTTTATATATCAGTATATTTATGACCAAAAAATGTAGATTTTGCACTTAAATTATATAATTAGTAAACACATCATATAAATAAATATACGTGTGTATGAATCTCTGTAATCACGATTACAAATGAAAACATGGGAGGGAAGTTTGTATGTCAACTCTATAGACATACATCAAGCCGTTTCGTATTTTAACATGACGTAGTTTGTCTAATGAAAAACTTTACCAACGAAGTAATGTATCTTAGTTTTGCTATTCAAAATTAATATTTTATTTGTAGTTAATAAAGTTCGCTTTTGTTTGGCGGCTCACTGTCAGTTGATTTAACATAGAAGTGCCAAGTTTAATCTGGTATGCCACAGTCTACGAAGGAACTATTCATGTCAATGAAAAATAAATTTGCTCAGATACTCAGAACAAAGTACAGAATATAATAATCCCTCAAGGGAGTAAAAGTGTACATATTTTAAAGGAACACTGTGATTTTTTTTTATTATTATTAGGCAACGAAAAATAAGCCTTAAAGTCACGATTATAACATATCGTAAACCTTAACGAAAATCATGCGCGTATTAGTTTAAAAACTATACGTAATTTTTATAAAGAGATTTGTGATATGAATAAAATCAATATCTTTGAATAGACTATTGAAAATACCTTCACCCGATCAGGAAGGTTCTCTACTAACTATGCAGTATTTCTTACACTGCCAGATTTAAGATATTTCCGTACGTTGCAAACTAACTGTAAACAGAAAGTTTTTATTAAAAAAAAAGAAATGAAGTATCAAAAAAATTA
The DNA here is from genome assembly GCA_018245475.1 of Pharmacophagus antenor. Taxonomy (NCBI): domain Eukaryota; kingdom Metazoa; phylum Arthropoda; class Insecta; order Lepidoptera; family Papilionidae; genus Pharmacophagus; species Pharmacophagus antenor. Next base: position 9,680 of record DWQX01000858.1, read on the forward strand.
TCGTTAATTTGGCTTTAACGTAATTTTTTAATTATTTCTTTTGTCGAACAGTTTGTGTGAAATTCCGTCCCTTGGCATACTTCTCAGTAAAACACATTAGCTTTTTTAATACCTGTTCACACTAACAAAAAAAAGAGTCTTGATACCTAACTGTAGTATTATTTAAACAACTTGCAAAAATTAAACACAAATGGTGAATTTATATTAAAAAAAATATATACTAATATGCGAATAGAAAAAGATTGTTTTTAATTTTGATTTAAATAGTGCATAATTTTCATAATAATTATACTCATTTAGATTTTTAAGTTGAATAAGCTTTAGCATATTTATTTATAATTTAAATGATTAGAATATTATGTTTATTAAGATGTTTAACATAGAGCGTTCTATTTATTCTGTGTACATTTTATATATAAATGGTTTATAGAGGCTATCATATGTAAATACCTCTTTATTTTTTTTATTATTTAATTACACGGTTTATAGATTTTTTTTATTATCTGCGGTTTACTGTGGTAGTATAAGTGACATAGTGTTTTATTTTATTTGAATAATCGATTTTTAACATCACATTATGTCAATTATACTTGCACAAAGGAATTGAATGTCTCAAAGTTATACGGTGGTTGGAATTATTATTGAGTTGATAGTGGTACAGTGATATATTTATTGCATTTAGTAGTGCCATTAGACAATGGTCCAATATCAAACGGCGTTGCCAACGAAAATATTGTAAATTAAATACATGCACAATGAAAAATATATCCGCTCAATAATGTGAGTTTTAATAATACTGCAATATTAGAGGATGACTCTACATTCATAGAGCAAGCTCAGAACTTTAACATTTATCTGTCTGTCTGCCTGCCTGTGAAATGAATTATCTATTAAGTATTATAACGAGCAATTAAAATCTTATTATAATACATTTTCTTATTTAAGTAATTATAGAAATATTCGATATTTGCAATGCTTTTTCCTTTTTCCATTATCGTTAATATACCTGATTGATTTTTGCTCGCGAGTGTAGACTGTATGATTTTTGTCTAGTTTTACGATCGAACATTTTTGTTGTACCTAATTACAATAGTATGTTGTTTTATATTAAGATTTGTGCAGTCGGTTACAGTACAAATGAAATAATTTCATACTTTGTTTTTGATGAGATTGTGATGCTTTGTAACTATCTGTACTTTGTTCGCGTCTGTACATCAATTCAATAACACTGTATCGCCTGAAAAGCTGATAATAGTTTTCTGAATATTATTTTTTTTTTAAATGGGAAATAATAAATATAATGAAGTACTACTGATGATTGTTTTATATTCAGTTCGGTGTCATCATTGTTTAAATAAAAAATTGTAATGTTGCCATAACAAAACTAATTATTTTATATTTTTATACCTGTGTAATAAAACTCTTTTGCTAACTTGTTTCAGAGATATTTTGTCATCATTTTTAAGGATTGCTTAAGAGAATCTCCTTAAAATTATTGAAAGAAGACAAATAAAAATAAAACAATGAATATTATCTGCTTTGTCAAGTGAATGTTCTTGGAACCTTTCTTTATAATAAATCTGTAACTTTATTTATACTTAGTAAATTTAGCTGCAGATATTTATAGATTTTCTCTTACACACGTGTGAATTGTAATCTTTGTTCATTGTTTAAGTCTTGAATTAATTTTTTCGGTCTATCTTCACGTCTATACTTGTCCATTCCACTGTATGTTTAATTTCGATTTGAATATGTATTTTGAAATTTTTGTATCAATTGTAAAAAAGTAATAAAAAACAATAAATCTTATATTTTAAAAGTAATTTCATAGAAAAAGATTTTTTGTTGTTATATTTCCTTTTGTGGAAAATAATCTTTCGAAGTATGATGTGATTAAAAGTAGATTTTAAACGATAAATTTCTATTATACAATGGTGACACCATTTTGTTACGTATATGGTTTTTGATTGTATCAATAATTACATTATATAATGCTTTGTATTGTACACATTTTTATACAGGGATATTAGTTTTACTATTTAAAAAAGAACCGCTACAATAGCTACAAAATTGAATTTTGCAATAATAAAGCTCAAAACATCTTTTATAATACTCTATAATGCAATAATGTTATTCGAATGATTTTAATAAATATTTCTTCTTAAAATAGTAACCTTGTAGTTTAGGTTGCTGTCTTTAGATCTAGTTATGGAGCGAATGTCGGTCTTATTAGTGTGAAATAGAGTTCATGGTCAGTTGGCAGATGATGTAGAACCGCGGGTAGGGCGTCTAGTTTGTAGTGAGCAATATGGGTCTCAATGTAGCGACTAAGTCGAGGCTATGTGATAGGCAGCTGTTATGCTTCGGTTCGTGGAATATTCTGAGAATTTATTTATTTATACGTTGTGTATATTTTTTGTACGCATGATCGGTGAGGACATTCCAATAAAATGTATTGAAAATCATTAAACTCTTGGTATTTTTTTTGACACCTCTCGCAGGAGATTCGGTAGTTTTTTTTCTCACTGGCAATACTACACAACAAACTGCCAAAAATTGTAATTGTTAAATTGTACTTCGGTTTTAATAAATGAAAACATTCAATTTTGAGAGATTTGCATAGTTAAAATGAAACTATATTTATGTAAAGGTTTTCAAAATTATGTGCCTTACACGTGCCTCTAGGTGTATAGCTAAAGCCTAGTGCATTACCAAAGAGGTGTATAGTATTTTTAAAGAAGTTGTATGCCATTGCGGGTCAAAAAGAAAATCTTTATTATTATTTACCTTTATTTATTTACATAGTAGTTGAAATTAAAATTAATGTTGCCATATAACAAAGTTACAAATGTCGCTTATTCCACGAAACCGAAGTAGTATTAATTAATGCGTTAAGGTGCCAATTTAATGATTGCTTAGTGAATGTTGGTATATTATCGAGGTCTGACTAATTGGTAAATATTGGATCTTTGAATTGTTTTAAATGAGATGAAGATCTTCAATGGCTGAGGTATAAGCGGTAGTTTATCTTTAGTTGTAAAAAACAAAAACGGTATGTTAGGCGTGGTTATACACTCTATGTATTCTAGAGTGTTGACAATATCTTTTGGAATTCCTATATATTTTGTATACAGCCCGATATTTATTGTACAGTATAATAAAATATCAATGCATGTATGTTTTGTTTTATTTGCGCCAGTAATTGGTGGTTGGAGGCCGTTAATAAATATCAAAACTTTGCCAATTTTTCTACTAAGCACCAAATAGCAGATTGATTATTGTCTGTGTATGATGTAGTGAAAAGTAATTATTAATAAAATATCTTGTTGTGTTTGTGAGAACAATCCATATAGTACATTATAATAACAATATTTTTTTTTCTTTTCCTCTCTTTTCTGGGAACAGGCTAAGTTTTTAAGACCATGCTGCCGTGTTTTAGGTATTTTCTTTTCTTTGGTATAGAATTATGAGCATGTATTATAATTTTAAACCCGCGTTCTGCTGGTCTTTATGCTTCAATATGGTTGAAATTAGTTCTTTTGATTTTGTTATAAATTGTTTATTTTTATAATCCTGAAACTTTTTCGCAATCATTATGCAAGAAGTAATACCTTTTTTAAGTGAGGAAATGCGTTACGCATACTGCCCGACCAGGGGTGATTCAGGGCGGTTATGTGGGACTACCAGAGAGAATGTCCCGGTATACTCACTAAAACCTCACGGTATTCCGTCACACGCCGATTGAAGGGGCTGCAGGCACGCGAATGCATTTGTCCGCGGTCCCGTCGGCACTTGCTTTTACGAGCTCGCTTTGGGCGAGGGCTAACTTAGCCCATCCGCTCTCCGGAAGAAGTAATACCTACGAGAAGAAGTAAAAAATAGATATAAGTAAAATAAGTAATTTATGTGTAGGTACGACTGTTACCTGCCAGAAAAATTAAAAAAGAAAAGTGTGGGATATTGCTTATTTAACATTATTAACTTTAGGAAATGTAACAAACGGAAAAAATAATTTTTATGGAAAAAATTGGGTGAACTGGTGGAAGAATAATTAAATTTCTTAATAATTAAAGTAAGACAAAACATTCATTAAATAATTCCGCATTTTCAAGTAATTTAAACATTTGATAAAGCTAACGTTTTACCATTTAATATTACCTAATAATTAAACTTAACAACAAACTGCAAAGGTTTTTCATTGTAGAATATATTTTTCATGACTCAAGTTTTATGGATTAGTTATATTTGTGGAGATAACTGAATTAATTATTTAATTTTCGAGATGTCTTGCGACGGCGAAAATTCAAATCAAGCTATTTTAACATTTAGCTGCTATTTATTAATGTTTCTCAAACCTTGCCAGATGCTTCGTTTGGTATTCAGAGCAAGAAATTCATAACTTCGTTCTTAACTAAGAAGGATGATTATTTTTTTAATCCTCACAAAATTAAGCAAAGATAAAAGAAATGTTTAATGTTTTCACTATTATAAAAATGGAGATAAAAAAGTAGTAATGATAGCGGTTAATTAGATTTAATTATTTCTGACATTCGATTTGCAGACTTTGCTCGGCTCGTTCCATAGCTACGGATGTTCTTGATTCGATCAAGAAAAGTATGAAGTGTTAATTGTTGAAACTTGAGACATGAAAATGAAAAAAAAATGTTACATTACTACAGCGATCTTTAGTTATTATTTTCCAAAGATGCTTTTGAGAGAGGTCAGGGTTATTTGATCACTCACTAAACTTCTTTCGGTAGTCGTCCTCAAAGCCGGAATCGGGAACGCACTGGTGTCTGCACTACATTTAAGCACGTCCCAAGATTTCGGCAAAAGAGTCTGCTCTCGATATTATATAAATTATATATATATGACATAAATAATATCCATGGCATATTATTATATTAGATAATTAATTACTTTTATTCTAAAGAAAAAAAATGTGAGGCGATCCTTAATTGATTTCTTTTCTTGGTATTTTACGAGTACAAAGATAAAATAAAGGAAATGAATTGCTCTTTTATTGAAATTTTCGTCGAAAATAACTTTTCTTTTCCTTATTTATTTGTAGCAGATGCAAAGAACTCATTACAAATGTAATTTTTCTACTTTTGTTAGATGATTGAATGTAAATAAATTTGAAGAAATACGCCTCTGATAGGAAATTAATGTTAAAGTATAAATAATAAACTTTTGTAATTGGGTTTTTTGTCAAAAACAAATCGAACTATGGTTTAAAATGTTAAATAAATAAAGTGAAGAAAGAAATTAGAACTATTTGTTTGGGTAAGTATATTGGTCCATTTTATTAACAATTATCTTTAGTCAAACGAGCGAAAACTTTTACCGGTTGTAAACAATAGAAATACTAGCGGTAATAGTGATGTTTGCACTATATTGTACCCGTCGTTTAAAGATAGATGTAGTTATTTCGGGATATACCCTGGATATAGTGCCCCTCAAACTGGAATACAGTCATTTGGATTCTATTTTGGAATAGAAATAGGTGGATATAGTTAGATTTCTCCCAATCATTTAGACTCATTTAGAATCTAAAATTATATTGTTCCATGACGGCATTTATTACTGTCTATAGGGAATGTGCAAATATTTCTTCGTTGCAGTAATTAAGGGTTGTTTACTATACTGAAGCAATCACAAACCACAAATGGATAATACATAATACGTCTATATTATATATACGGATAGTAAAAACTAAGTTTGACTGATTGCCTCCGTGGCGCAGTCTTATACCGCTTCCCATTTTAACACGAAGGTCCAGGGTTTGATCTCGGGCCACATAGTAGTGGAGTGAATGATGGTAGGGTTCTTTTAAATTCCGCCTGGAAAGGTATCACCCACAATATCAATCTGCCACTATAACTGGATTACTGTTGTCGGGCAGTTATACATTTAGGAGCCGGAGTATTCTGAGCGAGGATTCTACCAATTACAGCTTCATTACCATTTGAAAAAAGAAGTAACGTTTTCCACTCTAATGAAATTGATTCATAATAATTCAGTTTTAAAGTGCTCCCCACAACGTACGTCTTGAATTATAGTGACTTTGTTCAACAAATATCAATCGGACACTATCTATTATTAACGCATTCCCCAATGAATAAGAAGTTACGATCGATGTCTGTGATTTAATGGCTCTTCTTGTTCCTTAAGTTCGAAACATTCTCTTGAGATAAAGGTAACAGAAAAAATAAAACATGAATATATTTTCTTAAACATTAGAATGATAATTTTCGTCATGCTATTGCTCTATCGGGATTGGTTTCTTTAAGAATTATTTGTGCGATAAGTAAATATTTGTATACCAAATTCATGGACATATAATCCTATCTATAGAAAATATTTTGCGGTACGGAAAGTGATCATAATGTACATTTGAAAAATTAAATTGTTCTCACTTAATGCGTTAGTTAATCGCGAGTCATTTATGGTTAAGTGTTTTAATATTTCCGATAAAAAAAAATTGTTAAGCCTATTTAAATAAAGTAGAAATATATACAAAACACAAATATTACTATGTGATAATTTCTAAGTTGAATAAATAATATAGAACTATATAAATTTTGTTACAGACATTCTCTATGGCTTATTGTTACAAGCCGTGTAATTTTATTGAATTATAGAAACTGGCACGTTTCCAGATGTTCACATTGCTCTAATTCACTTTATAAAATCCCTTAAATCGAGGCTTTTCAGCCAGAATCGTTATGATTATGTAATAAAGAAAATATAAATATATACATATAAAATTTTAAGTCTGATCCACTGACTGACTGACCTACACACAGCCTTAAATGCCAGTCATAGAAACATAAAATTAGGGATTATTTTTTGTAATGTATAGGTATCCACTAAGTAGGTTTTTTGACATTTCACCTCTGAAGTGAAAGGGAGTGTTGAATTTTTAATTAAACTTTTTATTCTCAAAGGCGATGGATTTGAAAATTACAACACATACTAAGAGGAATAAATTTTATTATTAAATTAAAGAATTACTACGCTCATGTGGAAAGGCAAGAAAAGGAAATCAGACCCCAAACCCTATGGGATATATAGTAAGAGAGAGAGAGAGTATTACCATGCTCAGAAAAGTGAGCGGGGTGATAGCTAGTAGTAGGATATTTTAAAAAATTTAAAACATAAACATGTGTATTTTTTTCGGGACTGATCTTAGAATCTATAGACAACGATTTAAAAGTCATTATTAATATTTGATAATTTTAATTAGTCATGAAGATACATATGAAGTGTCCTTCTCAGGGAGCCGGTAGCCCCACACACGCCTCCCCCTCCCACTGTACGGTGCAGCAACGCATTTTCCTCGCGCAAACAAAAAAAAAAGATGAATATAAGGGTACACAATAATTATTAAAAACGTATGAAATTGAGAAAAAAAAGTAGGTAGGAAAAAAAAAGCTAAAATTATTATGTGTGATACATTCAAATGCATATAAATAAACATATTTTATAAAAACTGATTCATTTAAAGAAAAACGCACGAGTAATATTATTACAGAGAGGTGAACATAAAACTGTGAACTACAAAATTATAAAACAAGTTAAAATAATAAAGATAAAAGTGTTGTAAAAGACAAAATGGCCGTCAAAATGTATTATCCCCATCGGAGTCGTTAGTGGATGTACGTCATGATTGAAGCCACGGAGCGTTCCCGTCATATTCTCCACTTTTTTTTCTGTTTCCGTAACCGTGTACCTAACAAATGAACTAAAGTGAAATATTCTTTATTCTCAACGTATCCTAGTTCTGTATTTTTAAAATATTCCAACGCTCAAATGTCAGCGCAGTTTATATTCTTTTATATACAGAAAGAAATTTAAGTGATGTTACAACTATGAATTAGTTGTTTAAAATATAAATAATAATAAGGTTTGCATTGTAACTCACAGCTGATTCTGGAGTTATCGGTGAGTGTTGGAATTTGAATGGTGGTATGGGATTTATTCGCACTCACTGGATATAGTTAAATCTGCCGCCACATGTGCATTAGTATTTCGGCTATCGATATACGTGAGCCAGATGACAGCAAAGTTTTCTTAAATTACATATTATAGACAAATATGTTTCTTTGGCGACATTATATTTTATCATTATGGGAAATTGAGGTCAAATATTAGACAATTGTCTGTTAAAAATGAATAGAATTCTATTTGTTAAAGAAAAATCGCTTATATAACAGCATATGTTACTTTCCACTTCGAAGATTACGTACTTAGCACTCGGAAAACTCGGGTCGGATGTGAGAAGCGATTTAGCTGCATTCAATGAACTGAATAATCCAGTTGCAACAGTATAGTCATGCGGCACGTTCCGTTTGTTGTGATTTGTTATTTAATCGAGCGTAGATATTAAAATGTATATACATATGAATCTGTATAATTTTTGCAGGATGTTATTAACTACTACTAGTTGGCAACGCTAAAAGTTTTTGTGAGTCTTGGCTTTATGCATAAATTTTCTCGGGACGGCGCGACTCTGCCTTCTTCTTCTTATCGACAAATTTTCCCATTCTTCTAAGATCTACTACTTTATATTTCTTCGACGTAACTCTTTTCCCTCTGTTGGGGATTCCGTTCAGTCTTAGCACTTGAGACACCAGCGGCTCTTGTATCTGCTACTATTGTCAAAAGCTTTTCCCAAAGTAGTCGTTATGAACTGAATCTGATTATGGTTTTTCACTTTGTTAGAGTATTTTAATATTGAAATAAAAGGGTGGTCCGTAACACGATTGCTCTTAAATTTTATTATTTTTTCAATGAATCGACGGAGAAGGGATATCGTTATGATTATGGCGTACTAACCTATTGAAAATTGTTTGTACATAACATTTTTCATATATACAGTTATATGCTTATTATAATTTGAGTTTTTGATTTCTTTTTGATTATTTGATATAAAAACAAACGTTGCTGAAACTAATGCACATAGACTGTTCATATTGGTACAAAGAAATAAAGAAACATTCCTGTGTTATCGGTTATTTTCGATATTCCCGATGTGTTTGACAGAGCAAAAGAACTAGCACAATTTGTAAAACAAACGAGCAGAATTCCAATTCTTTCCTTCATAGTCTGTCCTACTTTCGGAATTTAAAATTTTGAATGATAAGGTAAATAAACAGTGAAATTTCTCACCGTAAAAAATTTTTAGGATGTTCAACAATTTAGTATTTATAAAATTTTATAAAATTACTTTCATGTAATAAAAATAATAAAGAAAACATGAATGTATTAGAGTATTTTAAAATTTTAAAAACAGTTGCCTACATTTCAATGACACGAAATTATATGTTAAAGATAAAAATTCGACATTCCAGATTTTGAGACTTTCATTCTGTATTAAGATTATAAGCACTGCAATGGTGGAAAAGCCCTGACTAAACGTAAAGGAGATATATTATCGTTTTGAGAAAGAAAAAAGAGAAAAAGGGTCCGATCTAAGTAAGTAGTTTTAGGATAGAGGTCAAACGTTCGACCATTTCGAATGAGAGAGATAGTGGAAAAGTGGATTATTCAATATCCTTACAAGATGTATTGGAAATGTAAAAAGATTGCAACAAATATCCAAAAAAAGTTTCTTATCTCCTATTTGATATAATATTTGTTCTTGCGAAATTTTTATGGCGAAAGTATGTGTCTGTGGTATTTTCAACATTTCAAACTCAAAATGTACTATATACTACTAAATTTTCTTTATTTTGTTGAGTATGTACAATCAATGTTAACTCAATGTTGCTATTTATCTACAAATGAATTTAAATTCTCATCATCCAATAACATGTGTATGTGTGCGTCACATGTGTATGTGACTGTTTGTATGTCATTTCGAATATACAATGATGATTGTAGATACCCTAGACAATTGTAGCGTGAAATATTATATTTCGGCACATAAACATGGGTGAATTTTAAAATTCGATTTATATTAGAAAACTTGGAGAGAAATGATGCATTTATAAGTTACTCTTCGATTATATATTATTATTGCCTACGCACAACGCGCTCTTCTCAGAGGATAACTCACAGTAAACTCAGGGATTTTTTTATGTCGTTATACCCAGATACATTGTCATCTACGATCCTTTTTTTTATAAATGTTCTGTATTTGTTATACAACAACGTGAAATGTTTAAGAATTTTATTTTAAACGTTCTTTTAATGTATGTAAAAGGAAAGTTATAGTAATCTTTCATTTCATTTACACTCATCATGACTACGCAACGGAAATACCATTTGTGGTTAATGCTCAAAGACCGTATCACGCAGAGTTAAAATGTCTAGCAATAACAGGAAATACACAGGACATGCTACTATGGTAATATTTGTTTAATGCTAAGATCTACGTTTAAATACGAGTTGTCGCAGAGACAACTGCAGGCTAAACGAATGTAAACAGGAGATATAATGTGAAATGTAACAGTTAATGATTCTAGATAGTAGTTCTGATTACATGATGTAGTATTTAGTGACATCTTTTCTTCAGCTACAAAAGAATAAAGAATTATTATTTCATATACTCTTTAATTTTTTTATAATTCAGAAGGTTCTTCTTTCCGGAACCCTAGATAGCTATCATCGTAGCATATTGTTTTTTAGGTAGTAATATTATCTTGCACAATAGATTGCGACAATATTGTAGTAACCGTTTCATTGTTTTGGGTTAGTATTTCACTTACCATCTCTTGTCTTGCCGTTTTGTCAAATAAATAAAAATGTTCTAGACAGTTTTACAAATAGAAATGTTTAACTTTATAATTTTTGCTCCTGTCTTCCTAAAGTAAAATCAGAATTATGACCACATAAAAAGAATAATAAAGATTTTATACAGTTTTGTTGGTAATTAATATAGTAAAGAATGAACGAACTAATGAAATATCGAACGAACAAACGAAATAACGAATGAACGAAATAAGGAACGAATGAACGAACAAGCCAACGAAGTATCGTACGAACGAAAACGCGACATCAAATTTGAAACCGAGTCAGGGTGCAGGAATAAGGAACGTCTATATTCATTAGTACGTCACATTCGGTTCCTCGCTGACAATCGTGGAATCAAATTGAATTCGGATTGAACTGCTGAACCGGTCATTTTGGCATAGTTTAGAAAAAAAAATGCCTCTTTTAGCTCTAAATTAAAGATTTATGTTTTCGTGAATAATTTTTCATTATAACATATAAACATTAGCTATATCTTATGGAGAACAGATTACGATTTAACACTAACATAAGGTCTATAGAAATATTTTCATGGTTGCCTTTTCGAACCTGTGATAATTTGAAGCATTAATTATTTTAGAAATAAAAAATGTGATTTTGCCATAAATGATGAAAAGTAGCGCAAAATGTAGAATTTTATAGCAAACGTAGTATTGTCATAATGACGCCTTTAGCAAACTTTAGTGTTAAAGGTTGTCGTTACAGCTTCGTAGCTATATAGTGCTTGACTGTATTGTTATTAAATTTTTCGGTACGATCACAGTAACAAAGACAAATCACCCCTGAGATCGAAAGAGCTATTCTCAACAGTTAGCATTATCAACATGAGGATTGGTCTTTCCAGATATTATTTTCGAAGAAAGTTTTTGAATTTGATTCTATCGTGTGCAAAGGTTGCGGTGGCCCGTGTCGCTAATGATCGTATTTTTTTTCTTATCTCGTTTTATGGACGTGTTACATCGGATTAGTAGAGGCGACGAGTGAAGCCATTTATTTTTGCGTAAATAATAAGTATAATACTATTTACTCGTGGCTTACACTTTCTGGAAAATATGTGACATTTGCTGGAATGTCAACTGTGACAAAATGAAGTGAAAAATGTCATCAGTGTATTCGATTTTTTTTTTGCGGGCCGTATTAGCCACGATATGTTGCTTGCTTTTATTAATTCAATTTGGACTTTACCAATACAACAAAGCGATAGTATTGCTTGTGGCGAGGAATAAACACTTATATTCTGGTTAACCCATTTCAGTATATAATTACAGTAAGTTCAATGTCACTGGCGATCTTTAGGAGGAGGAAAAAATGGCAAGAAATTTTCAGATTATTAGCTACGCCTAAATGGAGGAAAAAATGCAGAAATAAGGAATTGTGGATTGCCAGGAGACGTACACCAGAGGCGTTATACTACTAATACGAATATTACTAATAATAGAATTTAGTTATATAATTTTATGTTCAAGATTGCGCGCGGGGTTCCCATATGAGAGCTCCTGTTTCAAGCTTTTCAAAAGCGATGGAGTGGATAGCGTTTCATCGAATCCGTTTGCCTAATAACCATCCTCGCATTTGTCAATCAGTCAATCCCCATTATAGCTTTACTGTGGTTCGACTGTCGTTCTATAAAAACCCGAGTATTCTAAGCGCATAACTTCGTCGCCACTGGCGATTAAAAAATATTCATTTAAAAATTGCTATCAACATATTGGATATAGATCTTTTCGAACGATATACGTCATATAAAACAAAAGCAATTGTTAGATGACACGTAAAAGCAACACGGTCTTTAAGATACGTCAATGCTTATTGAAATATATACCGCTTGTTTTTCTTTAGCAATTCTTTGCCGGATAATATTTTAGAAACACTGTTAGGGATAAACAAACTCTTTTGCGAGGAATTACTGGAGCCGCTGAACTTTGCTCGTTTGAAACGAACCGATAAGATTGTAAACGCTACTTGGGAACAAACGCCCCGCTTCCTTATACTCGTATAACTTCGCTCTGGTTACATTAACTTTCTCATAACGGAAATCATAAGAAAAAAGTTTCAATATTACAAACTTAATAGATTTATGTTGTACAAACCACCAAGGAAAAATTTGTGAAATTATAACTCTATATATTTTTTTATAATACATGAAGCTTACACTTAAAAACTTTGAACCGGTCAAAATTACCGGAGACTTGCATGTTTAAGAGAATACTGAATAGGCTACTTTTAGGCTTGTGCACCTTATCACATAAAACCGTATTAATCTATGAAAAATAAATGTTAAAAAAAATAAGAGCCACGACCCATTTCTGCTACCAAGATGTGTGCAACCATTATTATGTTACGATTTTAGAAGGTATAGCTAGCGAAATTTTCGATGAAAACCTATCTTTCTTTACAAGGCGACGAACACACTGCGGGGCTGTTTGAACGTTATAACTAACTACGAATTGTTATAGATAGCTATACTTGCATTATATCTAATACTTGTCTTTATGAAAGCAGATATAATTTATGTCCGAATTGTATCGATTAAAAACCTTTGTCTTTGTTTCGCTGTTTTACAATAGTGCCACGGGGATTCATTCGCACATCACTGCGTCCTCTAATGGTAACCTCACCGCATGGTCTTTACTTCGAGAGAGAATTTCTCCCTTACTTTTCAAGCGAGTTTACAGCAACTTATAATTATTGGAATAGTATTAGAACCGAAGAACATTGTTATAGAAACAAATATTATTCACTGTCTTTACAAGTCTGAAGTTTACTTTTTCATTATCGTATCTCTATTTATCAATTAAATATTACCAATTAAAAGTTAATTATCTCGTTATTGGTCAAAAAGGTCACGTGATTGTCATATTTGTAATCACAGTTATAAATATTGTACTTAATACTTAACTTTTACTTTTTATAATTGTTTTTTTATATATTTATAAGGTAACCTTAATGGTTGGTTACCTTCATCAATATTTTGTTGACAAAATTAAACATTATTGGTGCTGTTAATTTTTAATTATTTATTAATTAAAAATAGTGTCTTAATTAACATATGTTTTTCTTTTCGTTTTAACTTTTTTTTTATTTTATTATAATTGAATCGCAAGCAGAAATGCGCAAAATAGCAGATTCATTGTACTTTGATTTCCGGTGAATATTAAATTTTTAAAGCATGCATCGGTTTTTCAAATGACAGTCCATTTAAAAATTAACATCACTTTAATTGAATACCGCAATAAATTGTTTTAACAACCGAATAAGAACTTGCTTCGCGAAACCTCTTTGAGAGATTAAAATTTAGAAGTGTATAATTAAGGAGTCGGTCATTTTACATTGTTTAATTAAATAGCTCGTGGAGCGAAGTGAAGACGCCGCTTAAGACGGTCAGTTCACATTACGTTCGCTTTATTAAAAGATGCCGCGCGTCTCAGCAGCGCTCACAACTTTCTTGGGGACACCAGAGATTTTATATAATCCAAAGGATTACATTCTTAAAAAGAGATATCTAGAGAAAATTATATTGTTAATGAAACATAGAAATATTTTCACGAGAGTTTTAATCAAAAATGTTAAGGTCATTTATAATTAATCGTATCAGAGTAGTTGATCATTGCGGAACAGGCTTTCCACCTAGTCTTTTGGGACAGCAGTGTAGTCTGATGAACGCTAGGAGATAGAGGTGTGGGTTTTTTTGCTCAAGTGACTTCGTTGCAAATTATGTATTAAATCAAATCATTACAGGTTTTTTAATCAAAATATTACGTATAGCTTTCTTAATTTATTAATTTCTTTAAATATTCGTGCTATTGTTTTTGCTCCAGTAAATTTAAATTCCGATATACTCCGATGACGTGGTACATTTTGCAGTATCTTACGAACAAAAAATCTTTATCTAACATTAGGTTCGTTTAGCTTACCCTCGCTTAAAGGAAGACATTAAGGCTCTTCGGGTCTTAAAGTGTGGGTCTTATAGTTCCGACACTCGGACAGTGTCGACCGGGTAAAACTTTGATAACGTTGTAAAATATTGTAAAATTTTCTTTATCATGAAATATTCGTAACAACGCAGTATAATGAACATTCTTACTTTCAGTATTAGCTATGGCAATGCAATGGTTTTACAATTTGTTATATGTTATAATTTGCGTTAAAGTTAATGATGGCATTTACTGATGGTTCAGGTTTAAATTGGTATCAATTGCAGTGCATAGTTCTCTCCGAAGGGGGTTTTACAAGCCGAAAAGATCGACTTGTTATACTGAAGCGATGATGTTAATTTTAACTAATAAATCATAAAGTTAAAAAAAAATAATTTTGTAACTTTTACTGTGTAAGTGTTTATACTTGCCCTATATGCATGCCATTGGGTCTATCACTAAGTAGAAAAAAGATATTCTCTACAGATTCTTAGAGACCAAGTTTTATAAAAAAAATTCAAGCAATTCTAAATATTCTACCCCCACCTTATTTTATTATGATACTTATCATATATCACCATAAGTTCTAATGATGAAAAACCTGCATGATTTGTATGTTATGTTGGATAAACAATATAAAGGGTGGAAGGTAAAAATAACAGAGATACAGCCGAAGGCTAGTACAACCCACGTATCCTAGGGATAATCGAAGCGATTTTAGGTTCACGAATGCTCGCTTCCACGATGTTGCTTTTCATTTCTTTTAAGGGACGGGATATTGCAATAAAAAGTAGCTGTCTCGTGTCAAGGTCCTTCTGATCGCATGTAATTGAGTGATTCGTGAGTAATTTAATAAAGATTGTGCCCGAGATACGCGAGCGTTCATTACCGCTTTGAGTTGCAAAAATAAAAGTCGCCCGATGTCATGCCCGACATTGGTTACGTTTTCAATCCATTATCGTTTGTTTTTTCGTAATTATGGAAATGGAATTACCGGTTCATCCATTTATTACTTGCCTTATCTAATTATGTATGTTTATATTTTATTTAGCCTTTTCTAGGGGAAAATGTTTATGGATCATTGATTTGACATTTCAACGCTAGATTAATATCTCATTTTTCTGTAAAGAAATGATTTATTTGTTTGATTTATTCTTAAATATTTCAAGACCCGTGGATATTTCAATTTTAATGTAGTTTTTATATATTTATCTGTCATTGTTTTTAATACGGAGAAACTTTACATCTCTCTCATATATTTTTGTTGTATGCATAATTTTATTAATAGCTTTTTATACGAGTATGCTTAACTAAACGGTTGGATTCCATTACCCAATTAGTTTTCAAAGTTTGCCGCTATGAATTACAAAATGGATAGGATCATTAACGTGTGTTGCCTTAATACACTACGTTATTATCTTATCGCCTGTAACTAACATTAAGAAGAGCCGGCCTTGGCCTTAATTTTCGAACTGAGGTTGAAGCAGACAAATTGCGTGACAGGCCGCTAAGGATTCGTTCTCTATTAACTTTTTTTTATTTTGTTTCAATATTAGTCTCTCATTATTTATTAAAGAAATATATTCAATTATATTAAAAAAAATTAACAATTAAGGAAAAAAATCCTGGAAAGACGTTGATAATGTCTGCGCAATAAAAAAAATTATAGTTGTATTTTCGTAATTCAAAGAAGTAGGTCCAGTGCCGTTTTACTGTAGTACATAAGATTTAAGCAAATAATTATGGTATATAAGCGTGAGACACGACGACTCACTCCGTTCAGTCGGCGAATGCATCTCGGTGCTTCGCCAGTTTCGTTTTTATTATGTTTCATCTAAAGTTGATATTGTTTTTGTTTGTATTTCCAATCGACGGGCAGGTGTTGCGTAAGTTGTTGATTTATATGTGTAATGTGTTTTTTTTTTGGTATTATACTTCGTAAAAATAAATTTAGAAGTGTCAATTTATGTTTAGAATGGGGGATAATTTAACAGTGATCGATTTTAAACGTTAAAGTGGTTGTGTGCACGTGATGCCATGGGATGTGTTATGACAATTAATAGTCCTTTTTTACCGACGTTTAGAGAGAAGCTTTTGAACAGCAAAATACACAAAATGAATTTCATCCTTTTTCACTATAATAACACATGTAGAGAAATTTAGTTACGTTAGTATTATTTAATACACATAACATTAGTATTATTTAATACACATATTTTTTTGTGACCGAAGTGTTTTAAAATCAAAATCTTAGTTCAGTTGGAAAAAGAAAATGATATAAGAACGTCCCTAAAAACATAATGTCTTATTATTTTAATTATTAAATCTTACTATATCCTCTATATTTGAGGTTCAGCACACTTTATGTTTAAGTGGTATTTTATACTAGACAATCCTGTTATATTGAGAACATATTAAGGACGGGTGTAAGAACGAGAGGAAAGAAACGAGAATTTATGTATATGTATGATGTAGTACGGGATTTTTCACCAGAACTTCGTTATTTTCATTTAAATTTTAATTATCATTATTATCGACTGATAAATACTCGTTGCATACCACAGTCTTTCCTTAAATATATCCATTTCTGCTTGTCCAGCGGATTTCATCAATAAATCGTTCGTCTACCTCGTGCTTAACAGCATTACGTTGTCAAAATGCAGTCGCCTCTCATGACCTCACCGCCCCAAAGGCCGTCAGTCTTTAAATTAATGTCTTTTGTCCGTTCTTCATCGGGCAAAATACTGGAATAAAGAATGTGTTGCTTATTGCTTGAATGTTAGTATTTTTTTGGTCTAAAGTAATTTATCGCAATTTTACAAAGGTAACCTTATATATACCACATGAAACAACAAACACGAACCAATGAACTTCAAAAATATTTAACCCATGAAAATTGTTAAATACGATTTATAAATTTTACCAATATCAACACTATTTTACCAATACAATAGTATCAACACTAATAACCAAATACGGTAACAGAACATAGTGGTTAAATTGAGAAACAAATAAATTTTGACTACTATAAAGCCATTATTTCATAGAGAAGGATTCTTTCCATTTTTAAATTGCAAATTTCACGCAATTTAACTCGCTGGTATCCATATGAAAGAAATTAACGCATTATGCGAATCAAATACCTATGAAACAATTTATGATTTGCACTTTTCATGCGGCAAGGAATCCACAAACAAGATTAATTTACGAAATGTACATTTCATGCGGTTTATTTGAAAACAATTATGAAACTTTACGTAAAAGATAACGAAACGAGTTCATCAAAGTTGTGCAAATATTTTCGTTTTATATGTGTGATAGGAAAAGTAATATTTACTCACCAATTTATAGAAACAAATAGAATATTTTTTAATATACAAACTTCTTTCCGCAGAATCTGAGTATCACAAAAATGTTCTGTTATATCGAATATTACTTAACACGGAATGCGGTTAAATTATAAAGAAATTAACAAAAAGTATTATTCTATTTAATTTATTCATTATTCAAAATAATATTATATCTTTTCCGATTTGTTTAATTATAGGGTTGTATTTTTCACAAATATTTTTGAAACAAATTATAGATGTATTAATTTTGGCCAAAAAACAAAGGTTAAACAAAAGTGTACTCTGTAAAAAATATGTCCACGAAAAAATAAAGAAGGATCAAAAATCTGTTGAACTGTCAGTGATTAAAAAGTCTAGAGTAATTGCAAATTACTGACTAGAGGTTAAAATATGTTTTAACAGGAACATCGCGCAGTATTGCAATATTGGTTTCGGAGAGTTTGCCTCACTATTGTTTATTGTAATGCAAATACTGGCAACTGGTGGCCACTGTTATTGTAGTTTGTACTGTCATTTTGACAGTTGTTCAAGGGTAGTTAATATTCATCGTTACGGTGATATAAATCGATTTTCATTCTATTAGTTTTTAATAATCAGGGCCAGAAGCTTTAGAATGTTAAAAACCGCGTCACGTTGGATGTGTTTTATTTCTTATTTATCATTTGATAATAACCCATTCTTTCTGCGTTAAAAGAGAAAAACAAAAATATTTAAATATGTATTGGGAGTATAATGTGTGGTCTTAATGCTAACAGTAGTTTCCTCTAAAATGCATACTTATTATAATTATATCCAATGGTATCACAGAGGGTTGAGATTGGAAAGATTGGATTGGAATTTGTGATTTCCCACTCGATGTTTACTTTCCCCCACTGAGGAAATAATAAATAATGATTAAAAACTACTGCAGATAATTACAAAACTGTCGCATTTACGATTGATAAATGAATTCCTATTATCTTAAAGTTTGCAAATTTTTCCAATGTTTGCTAGTTAGGCTAGTACAATACGTTTTTAATATTTATTCACTTAAAACCTATACAACAACGTAATAAAAAAAACTTAGGACAGCATTATGATGTTATCATTAACCTTTATTATTAACAACAGCTCTGTACTGGATAAGCACCTCTTTCACGATCTCATAAATTATTGGTCGGAACAGAAAATATGCCTATGTTAATCGAGGTAATTTCTTCTTCCCAGCCGTTCGCTCTTAAGACAGCTGTTGTGGTTATGGTTTTTGTTACGCGCTTCTATTTCAGGCAATTTGATAGCATTTCGTAGACAATCGCTAATAGAACTGTCGTGGATTTTGTGACATCTATCCATCAGGTTGTGAGTGTGATTGTTTCTCCTTGTATATCTCTTGTGTAACAGGACACTATTGATTTCTTATAAAAATTCGGCCTATAAAATTAAGGATTCAAAGCTGCACTTTCGGAAGTCTGTTTCGTTTTTATAGATTCTTCATTATGTATATAGTACTACTTAAATAGCCCTCTCTTCTTTAAACATTCAAATTACCTGGTTAATAAAATATTTCCGTTTATATCACAAAGTGTGCGTTTGGCTGTTTAACCAAATAATGAGTATTTCATTGTTATGAAGTGAAACGAATTGCTTTATATCAAAATAAAGTTTTGCACAATAATCTATTTTCCAGCCATTAGCTGTGGAATTGGATGATGATAACGACTTATAAGTAATAGTAAATCTGTTTGTACCTATAGTTTAGGAATAATCTCGTGCATTTCACTTTACAGCGAAAAACTCTCTGGAGAAGAATATATTGACCTTTTTAGCAGAATGGCAGAAGGCAAGTATTCAACCCGACTCGTTCCCGATTCCGTCTTTAAGAACTGTACTTATCCCGCCGGTAGCATATTATTACGAAGGGAAGGGCATAAAGTAAGTAATAGCCGATTCAAGTTTTTTAATAAGTGACATAAAAATAATTGATCGAAGTGATTTTAAATATCAGATGTGTCATTAATCAGTTGCTGTTTATGTTGCCTGCGCGCCGCAGTGGTTCACCGCTTGTCTTGTAACACGGGATTATTCCCGGGTTCGATAATGGGGCCACATGATTAGTGGAGTCTACATGGTGGTAGGGTTTCTCGAATCCACCTGGCTAGCAACCATCCTCAACATCAATCTGCCGCTATATAGCACCGTGGCAGGCGCTCCGGCAGTCATATTAAATGTAAAACACATTATATTCGTAGGCGAACACGCTTCGCCGAAATCTAAAACCGAATTGTCATTGAACATCATGTGCAATAATTTACGATAATGATTTCTATACAGGTGTTCAAACAGCATTCTGTAGTAATATTTCATGTTGTTAGGCTGAATTATTCTATTGGAGACATGCAAGTGACCGGCCTTGATGGTTTTACCGTGGAAGACATTTCTGCCCTGGAGAACACATTAGAAGTGTCGTTAGCCCTGCGGTTTCCGGTTCTGAATTTTTTTTCAGGTATGTGTCCTGTTTAATTCAATCATATTGCCCAACATGAAAACTCTTTATTTTGAACAACAATTTAATATTTTAACAAAATTGATTTTGGTTTAGTGGATTATTAATTGTAAATTACTAATTTAAATTATCAACTATCAGAAAGAGATTGTAAGATATGTTACAATATAGTAGTTAATAGCATCTCTATGCTAATTACTACTATATGTATTTTTGTACCTGAACCAATGTTTGAGAGCTGTGTATTCTATGCGTAGTGCTTTACTAATGAGAACTATAAAATATCAGGGAAAATTGTATGCCAGTTGATTGCGTATTATGCAGGTCTCTCGTTCCATCTTAGGGCTACCTAGTGGAATATAAATATTGGTAGGGTTTTTCGAACCGTCCAATCATGTGAAATTATGGGAAAATTTCTATTGCCATGAAAAAAAAAACGGTTAATTTAAAATTAAATTAAATTTAGCATTGAATTTCACAAACATAACAAAATAACAAAAATATGCAAACCATATTATAAACATATAAATGTGCAGATCATGTGTATTTTTTTTTCCAGAAAAATATAAATTAAAAGGTCGAGCATATTTTATATATCCGCTTAAAGGATCCGGTAAAATACAGTAAGTTTTAAAATATATATATATGTATATACATATATGTGCAAATTAATGCCGTAAAGACTTAAGGGATTTATGATTATCGTATAATTTGTTTCTCAGAATAACTTTAAAAGAGTCTGTAATCTCGGCCTGGGTGAAATTTGGTGCAACCAAAAGTAACGGAACGGAAATAGAGAAATTCTTGCTTAATTTTGACGTTAAGAAAATGGAGGTAATTGTTAATTATTTAAAAATGTATCGTGCTATGATATCGGAAAAACATGCGTCGTCAATATATTTATTGTGTTCTAAAAAAAATGCAATTATTCTAAAGTTATCAATGTACTACCAGTTTAGATATATAGTACCTCAAATTAGATAATCTTTTCAGTAATTTCTTAAGAAAACAGCCCCTATTTTGTACTTATTTTGTCTTTTACTTTTAAACTACTGCATTTATTCGCTTTAATGATCCTTTATAAAATATGATGATTATGTCTTATTTCCAGGCGGACTTAGAAAATAGTTCCTGGCCTATCAATGTTCTATTAAATACCGAAGGGGTTCAGATCTTGGCCGATTATCACGGGACGATAGTCGACGCTTTGTGGAGCTACGTGGTTCCCATAGTCAATGACTATTTGAAAGACATTCCTCCCACTGAACTGCTGCGAACTGCAAACTCGCTACCGGTGTTAAATATTAATTGAATTTGTCGTTATTTATTATTATTATTTTATTTTATATAAAGATGTGAAGACTGAGTGTGCGTTCTTATATTTTATTAAAATAAAACAGAATTTTTCTAGCGAAACCCATGTTAGATTAAATGAACACGACTGCAGATCGATGGATGCTTCATAGGATAAATAGAATGATTATATAAAAAATTTCTTAAATAAATTTTAATTATAATTGTATAATCGTTCTTTAAATTTTTTTTTTCAACTCGCAAATTCATATTCATTTTTCGTCTATGTAAGTATTTGTACATAACAATATATACTAGATTATTATTATATTTTAGCAAGTAAATACTTCCGATTCGTTTTAAGAGGTGATTGGAAATTAATCGTACAACAGTACAATGAATTTCCCTTACTCAACAATGTTACAATATAATTAATACGTTAATACATTATCACAATTCAACATTAGGTAAAATTAAAAAGGAAATTAATAACGTTTATTAACTCGTAATTTAAAATAATAAGCATGGATTTGAGTGGGTTATGAAACGATTTTATGTAGAAAAGAAACAGTTTCCTAAGAATCTCGCATCATTATTGCTACATTACCTGGATTTGGATTGTAATTATAAAATACAAAGTAAACTAAAGAATAAAATTGGTGTTTTTTTATATGTTTAGACTTAACGTTAGCTGTTTGTAATTTAACCATATAACGGGATTAGATGATGATTACTTTAAAGGAAAAACATCATGACTTGGCCTTAATTATTTAACGATCTAATAATGTTCCATTAACTGATAAGAAAGCACCAGATTAGCGCAAGGTTCTAATTAGCAATAACAATGCTAGGTTGTAAGAATGGCGGTGTTATTTTTCGAGAGGTTTTTAACTGACCAGTCGTAATTGATTTTCAGTGGCTAGACTAAATAATATAGTGTTATAAAAAAAGTATTTGTGGTATTTTTACCTCGTAATTTAAGAAATCTTATAATAAATAAAAATGTATCTGATAATTTCAATACATTTTTATAATTCACATCCTCGTTTCTTACCTAATTTACATTTAAGAAAATAATATAATTTTGTTAATAAAAAAAATTAATTCGCACGGAGAGCGTTAAAGAATCAATAAATATTGCATTAGAGTTAGTATAAAATAATATTATTTTACTACATATTCATCTTTACAAAATTTAAAAATTCTTAAATCCGGGTTGCTTTTGGTTACACCATAAAAGAAAGTTAAATTAGCAAAAAATAAATGGACTCTCATTACAAATTATGTTGGTTTAAACTTCAAACGATCTCGTTGTTGTAAGATTTGGAATTTGAATGTCGGCCATTTGTAATTCCTCAATCAACAATTTTAAATATAGTTTTAATGTGTAAAAGTGTTAAAAAAAACATCTACATCGAACATAGAGAATAAATTGTATGTAAACTTGTATTTACAAAAGTCTATTTATGTACACAGATATCATACGTGTTGACGAAATTAAGTCACCATCTGGACGATTGGCAGTTTTCTACTGTGCGTTTTAAGCGCCATTTTTACCACGCACAACCAGCCTGTGGAGTCGGTTGTCGCCAGCGGTTTTCCGGACCTTCAAGAAAAGAGCCTACTCCTTGCTTAAAGTCGGCAAGGCATTTGCGACTCCACGAGTGTTGCGGCTGTGTATGGGTGACGACTTTCCATCAGCTGAACCGCTCGCTCTTTTGCATACTTGTCCTATAATAAAAAGAAGATAAATTATTATGATGTTTCTCTTTGCTATGTTATTCTTATAAACAAGTAAAACTTCATACACAGCGTGTAGGGTGTAATTTCATTATAATTTTTTTGATTTTAAATTTTAATTTACAAATTAAAATCCGTCAACTGTAAAAAAAAATTGACTGTCTTCTTGACGCGATAGTGTACTGCTTGCCTTCTAACACTGAGGTTTTGGGTACGATTCCGAGGTCACACAAGTTGTGGAGGTGATAGGTGATGGTGATAGGGATTTAAAACCCACCTGGCTAGTCTGGATCCTCAATTTCTTACTGCCATAACAGCATTGCTGTGTTCCGGCAGTCATACACGTAAGAGCCATAGAATTACCGGCGAGCATGCATCAACAAAAAACATCCAATGAAATCAAGTATTAGCCCATACATGTAAAAAAAACGGTCTAATATTCTTCTCATGATGATATCGGTGAACAATAATATGATTATGACATAAAAATCTGGTGTAAACGTTTTAAAAAAATGTTTTTACAAATTAAAACAAAGCTGGATTCGTGCCGTCAGGCTATCGAAAGAATAATATTTCTCTTTCCTTATAACCCGGTTTATTATCAAAAGGTACCTGACCCTAGGCCGGCGGGCCGGTCGAATATTTATCGCTTAAATAAATTTCCTCTTTTTTTTTACAACGTCCTAACTTTATGCCGAGGACGTTAGAGTTATTATAGGGTTTAGATATAAAGTAATATAATAGTCCAAACGATAAAATATTCTAGAATAATGTTTTTATACTTCTGTTAGATTAAGAAATGGAGATGACCTATTAAAAATATGACAGGTCATATTAACTCTATCTCACCGAGCGCGCTTAACTATGTACGATGTCATTGTTACTTAATATCTAGTGAAATTGATATCATGTTGGCCAATTACCGATAAAAACAATATCTTTTGTTAAATCTACATCATAAAAAATAATGTTGATAGTAAAATCTATATTATAATGAAAGAATTGGACGAAATATATAATTTAGGATAGTGAAAGAACAAAGATTCTGAAACGAGTACAAACAAATAAATAAATATTCTTTTAATGTTGCAATAAATCTAAAGACTTTTAGACTGTCGCAACATTGTAAAACTTATCACTAAATATTGTGGGGAATTATGGTTAATCCCTAACATTTACAATATTCGAGAAACAAAAACGATAAAAGCTTATATCTTTTGCTAATGCGTCACAATTTTGAGCTGTATTAAGTATATCGTTTATATAACATTGTGGTGTTTGATTCATTAAATATTACATAAATTTGTCGAAACGCCTCCGTGACAGATCCATTTGTAATCCAAGACTCAGTAGTAGAGACGGTTTCGCGAGAAATTGCGAGGCTCGTGCTCAGCAGCGTTGATAATGAAGCTCGTTATGTTTGTCTGTTATCTGATATTATCGTTTGTCACTTTACGAGATATATACATCGAGATATATACATCGTTGTGTTTCTTGTCTTTAATAAATTTTTAACTAAAAAAAGGCACGTCTTTTTCACAACAAACTCTTCAATAGCTGCTGCTGGATTCGGTGATGTAAACGCTGTTAGTCACAGTGACCATTACAGCTTTATCGAAGCTGGCTCGCGAATCCGGTGATTCGCGAGCTATCTCCTACA
>DWQX01000859.1:0-34852 GCA_018245475.1 Pharmacophagus antenor
TATATATATACATATACACACACATATATATGTATACATAAAGGGTGTCTCAGTAAGAGTGCACTATTTCATTTTAAAATAACAACAAGTATTTTATGATAGAATTGCTATATTTTTATTGTATTGTAAAGAACACATGTTCCGATTAAGTATGGAATAAAATATCCGGAAAATGACCCCCACGGCTCTGATGACAAGCCATTACTCTTTTCATGAAATTTTACATGACTTTTGCACAGAGATGTAGCTCTATCTCACCGATGACGCGTTGGATTTCCCATTTGAGTTCAGGAATTTTTTCGGGTTTTTTTCGCATAAACCCGAGATTTCAACAGCCATAGACAAAAATCGCACGATCTTGGTGGCCAGTTGACATCAGAATTTCGTGAGATAATGTGTTCTGGAAATCGTTGCCTTCACTTGGTTTGGACTTCACTTTGCTCCATTACCCATTGAACGAATTGCCGGCGCCTTCCGTGGTCTGCTAGTCTGAGCTCCTGAGCTTGTACGTATGAAGGTCGAGGTCTTTAGTTCAAATTGACTGCGTAGTGCTGAAATTTGAAGTTATTGATAACGATGACGAATTGATGTTTTTGAGTTTTCGGCGACACTCTCGTTTACAGCAGCAAAGTTTTCAAGAGACCGACCGGTACGTTGATGCAAAGGATTCTTATTATCCATAATAGACCCAGTTTCTTCAAATTTTTTGACCACTATTCGAATGGTTGACCCATTAGGTGCACTTCTTCGACTGAAAATTTTGCGAAGTTTGCGAGCGGTTTCAACGTAACTTTCCCGATTTTTCTAAAGAGTTTTCACAATTATAATGTGTTGTTCTTTAGAGAAGTGGTCCATTTTTAATAATCGTGATGAATAGAGATGATAGATGATAGATGACAGCTGTCAAATTTCAGTGTTGCCACTTGCATGAGAAAAAAAATCTAATTTTAAAAAGTGCACTCTTACTGAGACCCCTTATAAATATATACTCATACCAATTTTACGAAAATTTAGCGTCAAAAAAGTCGAATCTCTGCGACGCCTTCTAGTGACAAAAAATTAAATTTAATGCACAAAAAAAATATAGTTTTGAACACAGTGAATATATTTGTATTCTTTTAAGTTGCAAACCAAAAAATATAATATTACTTATTTTTACAAAAAAAAGTAATAAAATTATAATTAACATTAACACTAATGTTCATTAAGGTTTTAGCGGCAGTAAAGACCTTTTAAAAACGCGGCTAAGCTTTAGTCAATTACACAATTTTTTTTTAAACAGAACTAAATATATAATTTCCTATTGTTTAGCATAGTATGGTAATGGTGTTTAGTGCATTAATCTCTGATAAGAATTTTCATAAAATTGTATTTATAGTCATTACGGCGTTAGTGTAAGCACATTAATGTAAATAAACACGAATGAAATAATAATAAAGTGCGAGCAAATTATATTAATTTAAACGTAGCTCGAAGCTTAATAATTTAGCAAGCGGAGACGTGCTCCCTCAGTATTGGATGAAATTAATCGAAGTTCGAATTACGGCAGCACGGTGGCTTTAATCTTCTCCGACGGTATCAGCGCGCGGACTTGTTATCTGTTTAATGTCTGGTAAACAACGGGATCAAGGGATATGGAACGTCCTTCCATACGGTCCTGGCCCTGCGGCGTATGGATTAGAAGAGTCTTCCACCGAGGATGATTGCCGTTCACTGCCCGCGTAAAACCGATGTCTTATATATATTATTTGCAAGATATTTAGAGTTTTTATTTTGATAATAAGGAGGTTGAATATCACTTTAAGTTATGCGTCATACTAACTCTCCCAACGTCTAATCGTCTGTTATAGGGCTGTTAGCGAGGCCCAACAGGCCCAACCGCACAATCGTAGTGTAACCGTTGCTAAACCCTTAATTGTCGACTTATTGACACAGTTCAATGCGCGGCGCGTCTAAATCGGTGTCGACTTAAGACTTCATGTAAATTCAATTTCGTGCCCAAGCAATCCCACACGTAAGGCCCGGTCGAACATATTATTGCTGGATTTATCTTTATTGCAGCTGTAGAACACTCGAACCAACCACGACTGTCGAACTTACGCCATTAGTGAAGACACCGAAATACAGGATTGTTTTGGTAGGGGCGGAGTTGGAAGTCTTATTGCTTTTAGTATCACCATAGGGCCGGATTGTTTAATCTAAGATGATAGTAAGGGCTTCAATGGATATTTTTTAGTTCATTTCAATTTTTTTTAAACAATTGTAGCATTCATTTATAATTGTTATAGAATTACTTTCGATTCGATTTCGATGAAAAAAAAATCGTGTAACCACAAAAAGCACAATGACCATTATTTCATAACATTATCTAAAATATAAAACAAAACAACTTTAAGTAAAACAGAACACCGAGTAGACTTAATAAATAGTGGATTAAATTTACCTGCTATTCATCTACTTACCTCCTGTAGTAACATTAAGTCGTACTATCTGAAAAAAATATGAACAAAAAGGCAGGATGTCTACTGCGATGATATTGTCAACGCAGAATTCAATTTAGAATAAAATGAGACGCCAAAAAAAGTGAAGAGCTCGCTCGGAGCACTTGTGTTATGACATAATACGCGCAATAGCAAACCATAATACGGAACATACAAAAAGACATCGCTGCCGGGCCGACACACAAAAGGCGACTCGAGTTAATCCACCCGTAAAATGTCCCAAATCACTACAAAAAGTAGCCGACAAAAGTGTTGTTGTATAAACGTAAAATGAAATTTAATAAACATCGTACAATGGACAGAGTTGTAGATATTTTTTGGAAGATTCTGATAGTGAATGAGAGATAAGCTGGCAAAAGGTTCGCAGCGAACGCGCATGTTTGATGTCGCCTCTCATCAGCGAAGCGTGAACGGTTTAAGAGCAAAATTGCACGAATGTTAGTGGCATCTGTTAACGGCGCACTCCATACAAACGGATAGTTTTAATTTTGCAGATGGAATGTCATCGAGTCTCATCACTAAAGAACTTGTGTTAAATAACGGACAGTATCTGTTTTTCAAAGCCGAGCGAGTGCTCGCAAGTCTATTTAATATGAATCCGTTTGCTTTTTTTATATTCGTTGTAATTTAGTTTATAGTGCTTTCTAAGAAATTTAATAACAATTTATATAAAATCAAAATAGAACCATATTGAAATACAATCAAAATAAACGTCCAACGTTTATTTTCCAAACAATAACCGTACCAGAGTGGGTCAAGCAGCAGGTTATAAGCACTACAGAGAGATACAGTTGGCGTTGTTCCAAAGGTCAGAGCCAACCGCTTATATTTAAAAATTGAGCGCCTATTTAAAGCTACAGGATTTCATTATAAAGAATCTGTTTAATCAAATATTTCATTAAGATTAAATCGTACAATAATTTCAGAAGTGTATTAGGAGATAAGTATCAAACGTTTCTATTTAACTTCACTCCCAAGCAGAAATTCCCCAAGCGCCATATTGAAATGTTTATAATTAAATTACATAAAGACGAAGAAAATTAATTTCACAGCGCGAAGTGGCGAGCGCCTCGCGCCCGGCGAGCACAAAAGCGGAAGCGCCGCTCAAAGGAGGCGCTGCCGTCGCCCCGCTCGCTGAATTTAATTTTCCAGATGTTTTTGTAAATTACCGTGGAGTTGAATAATCACGTTATAACTTAGCGGTATTAAATTTTATACGTTAAAGTGTTAATATTTCATTTTCAAGTTTCATTTAATTAATTCTAGAGTTAAGAATCTCGGGTATTCGAGATCGTTCTGCAATGAGATATGTCCGGCGATTAAGTAGACTACGTTTGCGAATTAAAGATGTTCTAAACGGTTTAAAATCACATTTATTTCTATTTATTCATGTAAAATAAATACCCGCATAAATTAATAATATACGGAAAAAGTACATGAAATTGCTCTTACAAATTATTTTTAAGTTTTCTTCAAAAAAGAAGGTAACAAATAATAAATGTTAAAAAAATAGTACTTTTACAAGAAAAAAACTAACAATATCAAAGAATAAAAACATAATAAAGAATTGCTTAAGCAATCTTCAGATATATCTCGTCTTTAATCACATTTGCTCCGAATGTTTAGAAGGCGGGACCTCGGCGCGTTCGGGCGACGAAACAAATTGATGTACCCAAATAATTATTAATGCCTCACGAAATTTAATTGGAAAAGTTGAATTTGTATCGCGCTCACGGCGTAGGTGAGCGATCCGAGTCGTCGCGAAGCGGGCGCCGCTGCGACTGTTTACGAGATAATTAATCTCAAAGTATTTACGGCTTTAATCGAGGCACTCCCGCCCGACGGGGAGCGAGTAACTCTCGTATGTAATAACATACCTAAGTAGGTACATCTAAGTATATAGAAAACGTAAAAGCAAATCTCATAATTGATTAATTTTCCCCTAGTTGAACCTGGCAGACGTTGCTCGTATATTAACATTTTATTGTAATTTTTGGTGACAAAGGTTACAGTATTTGTTAAGTATAAACACCATTAATTATAACTTTAAAATTTTCAGTGTCAACAATTTTTGAGTATTACGATATCATAATTTTTTTAAATAAAAGTAACCTATTATGGTCCTTATATCAATAACTATTTTCGTGTGAAAAATTCGTATCGTTCCGTCTTAGACACTAGTTAAGAGTACCCAAAGTAAATAGTCAGACAAACAACGTTTGTAATTAGTTATGTCGTATAAGTATCATGTATATATTCATATGAATGAAGTAAAAATTGGACTTAAATTTCATTCATATTATATTTTTTGGTTAACGATTTCGACGGTTAACACACTTCACACTTTAGTTCAGTTCACACTTTGTATAAGTCACAAATAATTTGTTGTTATACATACTGTTCTCTTTCGTTAAAATATTTTTTAACTGTTCCCTTTTTTAAACTTGATAAGCTTTGGGATTTCGTTAAAATTTATATTTTTTTCAATACACAAATAAAGTAATGTTTCTATTCATCACTAGATGGCAGCACGCATTCCATTTGAGAGAATAGAGTGGTTCTATCATTTACCGCTACGTACAGCGCCACAAAATCCAAAGGAATTTTTGTAATTATTTATTGATTCTTAACGATACTTGTATAACTAATTTGCATAAAACTTCATGTCAAACGCATTGAAATTAAGTCTAGTAGATAAAAGATTTCGTTAAGCGTGGCATAGCATATGGCCCGTTTAAGCTAATTAACAATAGATCGAATCCGACTGCTGCAACAATGAAAAACGAAGAATAAATGTCAATTTCACAAACGACTAGGAGGGTTCGGTTTTAAATCGAATTCCGTTTAATAATAGTAGCGCGTTAGAGTTGAATGCACTCTTGATAGTGCGATAGTTTATTGTGTTGTAGACATTGTTGTGTTCTCGTATTGGAGTACTTTCTTATACTGTTATATCGATGACCCATTGACATAAATATTTGTTACACATATACATCAAAAAGAGTTAATTTAATACTAACAACATGAGTTTTTCTTCTGCTCATAATACTTACAAATACTACAAATACTAATACTTACAAATACTAATAGAAATAGATTTATCATAATAAATCAGTTCCTTATTATATGCAAAATCGATTAAAGGAAGTTCAGCGTGGAAGCATTAAGTTACAAGATGTAACTTGTACAACTCTTCAACTTAACAATATAAACAAACATGTATAGGTTGTTTTACATATTTATGTACTCGTATATATATACACGATTGATTTTGATACTTATCATTATTGCAACAATAAAGAGAGTTGTTGCAACAATAAAGACAGTAGAACAAATTTCTGGTAATTAACGACGGTAAAAAAATTTTCATTTATTCTTTTCTTCTGCCTTAAAAGTTGTTAAAAATAAATTAATTCTTATGAGCTGAAGCCTAATATTTAAGCAAAAAATAGTATTGAGATACATCTAAAACAGAGAAAATACTTTACGATAATGCTTAGTATTAGCTCCCAAATTTAAAACGCTTCCTACCACAAAGTAAATCATTGCTATTTAGCGTCTGAACAAAATCGGATGAGGCTTTTTTGCTGTGGCATTTGATTAAGATCTCCATGTGAGCTGGATTCGTTCATTTAAGCATAAAGTAAGCTAGAAATGCTTCAATTTCAAATGGGACTGCCAAGCGAAGTTAAATGCTGTTTTTATTTGACGTCAATTGTTGTGCAATAATGGAATTATAATCGTTTGTGTTTATGAAAACGTTAGGTTAATTTAGACGGTGAATTGCACAAATATTAATAAAAACTATTTAAACATTGCAATAATCTATATTAAGTTTCCATTCCCCAGGTCATGTTATATTTATTTTTTACAATTATTTTGTAAAAAATTACTGAGATTGATAAAATTAAACACCGTACCTTTGCAAATTTGCTTTAAAGAAAATAAATTCTTATGTTTAATATTGATTAGCTGAGGTTGAAAAAGAAATATTTTTGATTGCTATATTTGTTTATAGAACGTCAATGTCCAGTAAATTATACATGGAATCGATTCTTAATAAATGACTAGTAAAATAAAGTTGTCTTGTATAAGAAGAATAATTATCATAGTGGGTGTGGATGCCGAGATGGAGCTAGTGACGCGAATATGAGGAACGGCCGACCCCAACCCGCGGCTGCTGTGTCGCTGACCACTGCCCCCCCTTACCCCCGTTGCCTAGCGACCGCTCGCCACCTAATCATCATAAACAGATGACCCGCCATCTTATAACGCTCGCAGACACTGTGACTTTACAGTCTCTTCACACGCGCACATTATGAAGTGTTGCAATGACATAGATATAACCTTTTTATGTTTTGAAAATGGTGTCCAGTTACATTTTAAAAAAGAAACTGCGTGTCGTTTACGTTTTAGAAAATATTTTATAGAAAGCTATAGTTTAACAACAGATTGTCGATTGTAGTTTGAAATAGTTTATCTTATAAATACGTATTTCTTAATTTTCTATGACTATTCAAAATAAAGTTGTATAAGTATTGTCTTTTAACGTCAGATTATATTTATATTAATAAATTATTATCTTGTCAAGGGAGCACTCGTTATACAATCATCGTATATGACCGCCAATAGAGCCATACAAAGACAATATTCTCCTCGGGGACTACTCCTAGATTATAGATAGATCTACTCCTAAGATTTATTATTCACTCACACTAATACTGCGCCATAATTACTGTCGTGGGACTTATAATCATAAACGTAGTTATCTTTAGTTTAAGAATTCATAGTATAAATCTTTAAGACAGTGTACATAAAATAATATAAATCTCAAAAATTTTGTAAATATTGTTGCTTAAGGCGGATATGGACCAACATGATAATGATTTTACTGAAATCTAAAAAATTGTGAATGCTTTCACGTGAGTACTTTTGTCGTTTTAATTTTAGCCTCAGCGTTTTTTGTCATGTAAACACTTGAAAGCATTTATAACTTCAGATCGAAATTTCATAAAAAATGTTTGAGTACTAATAAGAATATTGGCGATCTTTATCGTTTTTGTTTCATGCTGAGAAGGACTCATCAAAAATCGCTATTCATGTTTAGCATATACATGTATACAGCAAGTTTATTCGTATAAGAAAATAATGCAGTAGATTTGCGGTAATAATACGATTGAGTGCAGTTTCTTGTAAATAAGAATTCAATTTAAAAAAAATGAAATATGACCCGTCGTTAAAAGTATAGGCACTTTATTTTGCATATTTCTTCTCAAAATGTCATGAATTTTTAATAAAGTGAATTATGTACCACAATAATTCCTGAGTCACATAGGTAATTTGTAGAAAACTAAAATTTAAGTAAAGGAAGTTAACTTGTAACTAAGTGCTATGTTTTCTATACCATTATACTAATACATATAACTGTCTTAATAGATTCCTTTAACACGTTTGTTTTAAAGGTGTTATTTATTTTCTTATATATAGATATGGACGTCTAGATTAATTTAGTGCTAATATTTTATAATGCTACATGAAAAAAAGTACTGAATAATCTAAATAAAAATATGTTTAGATATCTGTTTATAAATAAGTAAGGATTCAACATTGTTCATTGATCTATATGAGTTTGATAAACACTATTTTCACCATAAAAACACTTTAAAGTATAACGAAAAGTAATCCTTCCTCTTAAGCGTTTAACCCCTATTTGAAAACGCGAACTGTCTGAATTTTTAATAAATTTCAAAGAGATGTCAATCGGGTGTTTTATTTTGCATAGGGCTTAAGCTAGAACCGTACCCCCGCCCGAGTACATTTCGTTGTTCGTCATTTGTTTGTCTCCGGCACCCCAGGCGTCGCGGGCGCGGGTGCGGGCTTGCACTGCCGCGCCGTTGCACTTATAGCTGGCAGAATATCAAATGATATTTTAATTGTGTACATATTGCTCCGGAGTCAGTTTGCTGTCGGTAACCGAAGGGGTTATGGTTTCACTGTTATAAGAGATACTCTTCGCGCTTAGTTAAATATTATGTGTCAGTGATAGAATATTCGTTTATTAACACTGTTATTTATTTGAATTTATACTATTGTGCGTAATTATGTTAGGGACTAACAATTATGCGAATATTTACGATTAAGATTTATGTTCTAAAAATCTTAAATATTGGGCACTAGGTAAAACTTTAGCTAAGTAGAAAATAAATTTAGCACTTTATGCAATTGTATTTTTCAAATTTTGTTGCACAAATCGAAGAGCAACAGGCAGGATCTATACAAAAGGCATTTGAAAACATTATTACTGTCTTTAAATTGAATAGTTGAATTAAATGGGATCTAATAATCTAAATTTGCTAGTTTAGATAAGGCATTTCAGATTTCATCATTTTTAACTAATCGTAAGAATTTATATGGCGCAATGATAATGTAACTGAATCAACTAATGATCGAAATATTCATAAACTTCGTTATGTTTTAATTAACTCGATATTATCCCAGTGCTCTAATGGTGGCAATTAATTTTCAGTTGCTATCTTTGCTTTCTACGTCTGTATATTGATCATTAGCGATAAATAATGTAGTAAATTAAGAAAATTTGTTTGGGACTTTTAGCAAATTACATTAAAATACAAATAATTTACCTACGTACTATATTAATTTTGATAATGGTAAATATTATTATTTTCATAATTAAAAATAATGATCTATTATTTTTTACTAAACTGAGAAAAGGTTTTATTTCCGATGTTGAGATCGCTATCACCCTAAAATAAAAAAATACACACATAGGTTTCATAAAATATGCATCATGAGTCCATAGCATTCGTTGAATTTATAATTATGTAATTGTAGTTAACTTTATAAATCATTGAAATTCTGTTTCGCTCTGACAAAAACAACGTTAAACAACTACTATCATTTACTATTGAACACTATTCAAAGGGCAGCAGTTAGTTACAACTTTAAAAAGGGTAATAGATGCACGTCTTGTCGGCCATTGTCTTAGTCGGGGTAATCGCTTCCGTGAGAGTATCGGCCGGCCGGCTGGCATCGCTCGATCTGACAGTTTCAATTTGTATGCCAACCACCAGCGCGGCGGCCACCCCATATGTTCTCACGCCACTTTTGACTTTTACTTAATTATTATTTCTTTTATCAACAGCTAACACATGTTCGCCGCTTTTGCTCGTGAATAATTTTATTATAATCGTGACTGCATTTTGATGTTAAGGGTTTTTTTCGGCAATTCGTGTTAAAAATTGTTTCCATCGACGGTGGTCTTTTCTAGTTGGATGTAATATAACGTGTGTAATATATAGTGATGACATCCACGACAATACCAGGATGACGATTTACTCGGCGACGGCATAAATTAGAGAAGATAAATTACATTCCGAAGTTGATTCATGTACGAGCAGCAGTATTAAAGGATTTCAATGGAACAAAGTATTTTATGTGACTTAAAATTTAATTCTGACGTGAACATCGAAGTTAAGTTTTTCATGAGGTAGTTTTCATTTGTGTAGATAAAATATTCCTTGATTAAAAATTCGTATGGAGCTCGGTGCGATCCGTTAGTCGAACTACTTTAATTTAAATTAGATGAAATAATAATTTACTCGGATATTTTAATTCTATCCATATCAGTTAGTCATTACAGTATTAGTACAGTGCGGTGCGGTTAATCATTAAGTACATTAAATTACCGATCTACTTGAAGAAGTAGATTAACGCTATTAATTCCCGTCTAAAGACTGGTTGTGTATAGAACCGATATTCATGCGATATGTAAATCATTTACTTGTGCGAAGTGCTACAAAAAGTGCTATAATTTACATCGAGATAAATATGTTTGGATAAACCTGTAATTTATAGTATCCACCTTAAATTTAATGCGTTCTACATTGTTAATGCGTATAGTTACCTAAAGAGAGTTTCATATCTTTATGATGAATGAACAAACGTTGTCTGTGTTGCTATTGACGGTGAAATAGGCACGCCATGGATCGAGCACGCTTCGCCACCTACCTATTCAGGATGTGTCGGTTATGGTGTGGATCTAATGATCGCATCCCGGTTTGGACGTACTTTGAATTGCGACTTTTTGCTGTTTTTCTTGCGTTCGCTGCCACTGACTGACCGAGAACAGGATGGAATATAACGGCGTCAACAGGAAACATCGTTCATAAGATCGAAAGGAGCCGGAGATGTGGATATGTCATTCATATTCATGCCTTAATATTTTAAAAAAGGTTTTAATGTCTTTAACAATCGTGGATACTTGAACAGATTGTTGTTATATTTAGTAATTTCATACTTTTTAGGAAATTTCGATGTATCAATTTTACGTCATTTATAATTTCTTATTTCAAACAGATCGTAGATATTTTAATTTTTAGAAGGTATATTGTTAGCTGTGCGATCTCTTGAAAATTAAATTCTGCTTCAATGTATGTTATATTAAAGCAAAAAACTTGAACTGCTACTAGTTAAACGGTTGAAAATGATTAAATAAAATCAGTAACAAAGTTATATGTTGAAGAAATGTTTAACAATTAAAAACTAACTTCGTGATTGATATTAAAGCGTTCTGTTTGCTTACTTATGCAAGTATTAACGCAATACATAAATGTATGTATTGCGAGAAACACATTAGTGACATTAAAATCCTCCTTGCATTCGTTAGCGGAGGCTCAGTATGGCAAAATATGTGCACCGACTCGATCTCGCTATTCGCTCCGTATGATTTTCAGAAATGGCGACGGCATATAGGCAGCAAGGATACAATATTTTTATGCGCTACTTTTTTCCTTAGTGGTTGTTTTTACGGCCATTACCGTATCTAAAGTAGGAAAATCGCTTGAGATGCTACATTCTAATGACGGCTCGCAAGCCCGCGCGTGCGCCGCTACTCAGCGCACAGGGTTGCGGCTATTTATTTTTACTTTGATTATAACCTGTCTATATAAAAAAAAAACAAAAGGGGGAGTAAAACTTTATAATACATAATTAAAAGTTCGGATTATAAATATATTATTACAGTATTGTTATTAAATGAAAAATATTATTTTTTTTAATTAGTAATGGCGTAATAAAACTTTATTTTTAGTATTAATTGATTATAGTTTAAACGTAACAAGCCTTTAGGCAAAGAGT
The DNA here is from genome assembly GCA_018245475.1 of Pharmacophagus antenor. NCBI lineage: Eukaryota > Metazoa > Arthropoda > Insecta > Lepidoptera > Papilionidae > Pharmacophagus > Pharmacophagus antenor. Next base: position 11,658 of record DWQX01000859.1, read on the forward strand.
CCATACGATAGATAAAAAACTGTGTCTTCTCTGGCTTTTGTTTTTTAAGTGATGAATATTATGTGATGGTGGCTACGAACAAGCGGCTTACGTGAACGTATGTGATTACCACCATCCATAAGCTGGTGCACCACCAGGAGAAGCGAAGCTATGATGCAGTTCTTTTAGATAGACTATATTTCTTTATCTGAATACTCTCAATAAAATAATTTATTGGTTAAATAATTTATTTATTTCTACTTGAGATCTGGAAGAGAGTTAATGTCCAATTAGTAACCAATACAGATTATTATTGTTATGTTTTTTGGCCTCTTTAATTTTCCTTACTTGTTAAAGGGTCACATTCATATGTCCATTGTAGAAAAGAATAAAGTATTTTGTTTTTATACTTTTTAACATTAATATGTCGTTATGGAAGCAGCCCTAACAAGTTTTGCTGCATTTTTTATACTATATATGCATTCGATCGGCTAATTACGAGCGATATGAAAATTATTATTGCTTTTAATGCATTATTAAAATTATTCATTTGGTTTATTATAATGACCAATATTTATATTTGTAAATAATATTTACTGCGTTTTTTCAAGGTGAGATAAAATATTTCAAAATACTTTAAAGTAAAATAGTTAACTTTGTTAGGTTTATTAATTAATTACAAAATAGCCTAAGAACAAAGTCATTCATTATTTTCAATCTGTATTTAATAAACGTGTACGTAATCCATACCCTTCTAGTAAATAAGAAAATTTTTATCGAAAAATGTTTATTACGTTGCCTTTGAATATAACAAAAGAACTAAATAAATAATGCTTGGCGTTAAAGTAAGGAATGAGAAATGTTTTAAAGTTTACTATCTTATAAGCGGGATGTCGTAACTAAAAGAGAACGAGACGAAGCGTTTAGCGCGCTAATTTGAAGGAGTCGGTGTTGGTGTATGATGGCATCTTCACGGCTTACAATAGTAAACAAATGTGTCGGGGGGAAGCAATTATACCGTCGGCAGAAGCGCGGGCGCAGCGCGGCGCAGCGACGTCACGCGGCGCCCGGCGAATCGCGCTCTCATCACGCTCCCTCTACCGTCGGACTTATGCTAATGGTCACTGCACCGCGTAAATTGGAGCTAGCTGGAAAACAAAACGCGTCCGCCTCTTTATCTTATTGTTTCACCTCGTACTGGACGTCTACGTACCCCATCTTCACTATCTCTCAAACGACTACAATCCTTACTACATTACATTAAAGTTCATTTTTAATCCATATATTTGACTCTCGGACTCTCGTAAACCCACAGATTGGAAGGCCGAATGAAATTCGAATACAAAAACTGGCGCGGGAACGAACGTGAAACCGATTAAAAGGCCACATCACGATTTTGTATGCACTTTGCACTCATTTGATCTCGTAAAGCGCTGGCTACTAAGCCGAGATACTTTTCTATTCTGTTTTCAAAGATTATTTAAAGAGCACCTTGTAATTAAAACGATTTCATTCCTTTGTTTATTTTAAATAGCTCCTTGTTAACTGAGTAAAAAACTAGTCTGTTAGCTAATAAAGAGTTATAATACTTTAAATTAAAGTCTGAGTAAATAAATGAGAATAACATTCATCTTTTCATATCTATAAATTTATTGGAATTCATCAAAACAATTAAAGACATGATGAGATACTAATGGCAATAAACAAAAAACATTTGGTATGATTATTTTAGTTCATATTTAGTTTTAGTAACTACTGCTTTAATTAAGATTACAAATTTTCATTTATTTTGTTAAAAATAAACATTAAACAATCTTTTAGTATAACCTTCCTGAAAGGGTCAAAACTCTTAGGTTGAAAAATACTCGTAATTTTTGTATCTATTTTCCTTTTAAAAAACAAAGCTTGATTGTCTTAATAAGTCTGCCGTAATATTCTTTTTGTTTTAAACGTCCGACCATGTTATTATAGCTTGAATATTGTAAAAAAGCAAAAAAAATAAAATAAAAGTGAAACCGGCGTAATATTTTTTATAAACGGCATCCATCAAGCGGAGGCAGCGCGATGATTGAATATTCATCCGTGGATCAACAATAATAGATCCCATCAGACCCCGGTATGTGGCATCACATTTCATATAATAAGAGTTCAATACATCGTACCGTGAAATGTGTCGATACAAAAACTTAACTAACTATAACTGCTAACGTGTGAATCGTATTAAAAAAGATGTTAAGTCATTCGCCTTCATAAACGGGTGGCATTCGATTTGTCGTGATTAAATTTCGTCCATTAGTACACCGTTAGGCTGATCGATAGATGTAAACGGATAATGTGTTTAATAAATAATCCTACAAATAGAATTTCGATTTCAAAATCTTAACAATACACTACGTATACAGTTTGAAAACAGTTTAAATAATATAAATTGGCACGACACGTCAGTTACATCGTTGTTAAACACATATTCATGTCTCCGGATGGACTGTTAATAGGCCTAGATTATTTAATGGTAACATATGTTGGTTAAATCAATTAATTTAACTTTTTTTATAGATAAGGAAGTGTAAAAGAGGGAGAAGTTCATACGTTAATACCTAAATCTAGTAAATCTAGTTTAGCTAGTTTTTAATGGTACGGTTTCATGCAGCTATAATCAATGTAAACTTTCCATACAGAGAAAACGCGGCGGTTCTTCGCTAGAGTTGACTCACGTAAAAAGTGTGGAGCTTAAACTGATGCTTGTAGTGTTCCACTTAATATACAACAATTTCAAATGTCAAGATTTAATGAAGAAATATACACGAGATGAATAGTGACGATTTAGAAAACCAGATGATTCACAGCATAGTGAGTAAATAGATTAAATGTCTGAAGCTGTATTAGACACAGTTCTTAACTTGACTTGGACTTTGAAACCCATGACTATTATCATTAACATTTATATTATTGTATGATCTTTAACAATTACTATAATGTTCTAAACATATGTTGTACGTTAAAACGAAGATTGAAAATTTATTACAAATTTAGAATGGTTTATACAGTGCAAAGTATTTTTTTTATTGCGAAATACGTTCACGAACCAGTTAATTATTCGAAGAAAAGAAAATGGCTCGTTGTATTGGAACGACACGTAGTACCGTTAAAGTACGTAATTTTGTTCAATTGTCTTGCAAAGCGGAGCCGGCCAATAAACAATCGCTCATAATGAATGAAAGGAAATGTCCGTCTGGAAATTAGCTTGGAAACAAGAGAAAACCTTTAAAAGCGGTCGTTTATTATATTAAAACGTTTTAAATTGTAAAAGAGAGGCCAAGGAGCAGCGACTAATGTATTTGACTTGTCAGTAGTAGCTTAACATAATAGCTTTCACAATATTATGAATAGGTGTAATTTTGACCATACGCAATGAAAATCCATTACTATATAATAGTTATCTATAGTTTCACGTCAAGATTATTGAATATTTTTTACGGCACGGAAGTATGTAAATTTTTTACGCATTTATGTATTGCATCGCACATTATCGCAGAAAAAGATTTTCGTATAGCCTAATATTGGTAATACTTTCATGATTACTGTGAGAAATACTCGTACTACGCTTGATGACGTATGTTTGTAATTGATGTTATTTTAGTAATTTATAAAGATAATTCAGCGCGTTAGTGTGAGGCGGTGCGGTGGCGATATGGATGGATAACACGCTGCACGCGCCTGGCAATCCAATGAGTTCTGAAACTGGCGTAACATTCAAATTGCAAACCACCCGCGCCTGCCGTATCAAATGTTGTTTTATAGCTAATTCCCAAATTCGGTTATGGCCTATAAACGATCCGCTGGAATAATTTAAATGCAGGCCCGCCTGTATAATGTTCGTGCTTTACCTCGAAATTAGGTATTTGTATGTGAAATGCATTTTTGAAATAGGGATTCCCTTTCGATTTTTATTTCTTGCGTGGAGGGATTCCGCGGGAGACGGGAGCACGCTTCATTAGCCAGTCATTGCCGGACGATTTTACCTGGAATCATTTCCACTTTTCGATCTTAATTTAATGTTTTAATTCCGAGCGCACTGAAAAGTTTAAAACTTATTAAAGGCCCGCGAGCCGACCGTCGCTTGTTTTGTGCGATTTTTGCCATAAGTTAAGTACTTGGATTAAAACATAAATCTTTGATTCATACATTTATGATGCTAATTTAAGGTTTTTTTTTATTTTTACTACTTAAACTATTGGTTTCACGTGTAATTGATAACAATTGCTTCTTACTACATACAAACACTTAAGAGACTCGGAAAATAATAAATTTCAGTAATAAAATCTTTGTCTCTTTAAAGCATCAGTATTGTATCGTGACAATTAATTTCGCTTCGGTAAAAGCTCTTGTGTCTTAGGAAATAAAATTTGATACCAACTACACATGTACGTAATGGTCGTTGATAGCCACGAATAATGTATAAATATAATTAACCGTCGTGACTAAGGGGAAGAGTTTGAGAAAGCCAAGAATTGTTTAAAGGAGCATTTTCTACGAAGCAATTTAAATATAGCTGTATAAATGATGTGTATTATTAAGGTTAATTTCATTCTAACTTGTTCATACGTAAGATTATAATAAAAAAATTATAACTTCCATTGACGTCGATTCATATGATAATACTAATCATTTAATCATTTATTGTTATTAAAATCATATAACGGATGGTTTTCTTAAATCAATTTTCATACTAATTGATTGGGAGGTGTGTCAGTTGTTAAGTGGAATCGACATTTACTAGGAAGTTTCAATAAAATAGATTGCATGTAAATATTTTTCATACATGAATATAATATTCATATATTTTTACGGACATTTGTCAAAAGTGATAACACAAACCTTTTCTTTTAAAAAAAATACATTATATTTTTTTTTAATATATAATCTTAACGCCAGTAACCAGTCTGTTTTTGTGTTGGACAAAAGTGGTTTTGAAAGGAAGAGTTTACTATTGCGTAAGTATCCTTCACCGTTTTATAAATGGCTAAAGTCCGTTTCCGTCAATCACAATCTAGTAAACAATTACCTGCATTAGACGCTGTGCTTGTCATTCAGCGGAGCGTCGTTAAATACACGCCAATAGCGAGCCGTGTGAATAGTGAACCCCGGCATTAAGTGCGGCGAGCAATTTTGCAAATAAAACAATAATGATAGTGGTCGGTATAATGTTTCCTTTAATTTTATCTAGCGTATTCGTGAAGCGCAAACCCGTAGCATCATGTTCCGCGTTCGGAAAGCTACGTTAATCTCAAACACGGCGCGATACATTATTGGGTCTGGAAAATGCATTAGAAACTCGCCAAGGTGTATAATTAATGAAAAGAAGGCAGAACATTACCACTATTGTCATACATTCGTAAAACTAACATATCTTGCAGTGTTAAGACTTTCTTTAATTAAAACATATTTTCAATTGAAGAGAATTTAGCGTACTCTTATAGTCTATTAATAGACCAATCTGTTCATTATCAAAAAAAGATCGTAGCTAAAAATATATGACTTAAAGAACTGATTTTTTGATTTTCTTACACCGTTCACGAAGATTATTTCCCCAGCACAATTTTAGGGTGTTTTAGAATTAAAAGCAGTAGTAATTATTATTATGTTTATATACGTCTCATAACAATAAACTGGTAGTAATCAATACCCGTGATGACTTGCGTAACAAGTATATAAAGGACTGTTTTCATAATGCATTGTCTAATGGTAATCGAAGCAGGGCCGCTGGCAATATCCGCGTCAGGCGGACGGACAGTTCGAACGTCGCACGCCCGTCAGTTCTGCTCATTGCACTGTTGCACAATTTGCAACGATTGTTTTTTTTTTAATGCATAAGTACTGATCATGGCAATCTTCTTGATAGGTAAATTAACGTAAGAAAATGCCGAGACAATTTGATTATTTTACAAGTACTCTTATATGTTGTGCTGCTTATGTTATGTGAAGGATATTATCTTTTATTCAGGTCCATTAGATTAAGTAGACCGATGTTCACTAGCCATGACAGCATTTTTTTAAACAAATTAATGGCCTTGTTCAATAATGATGCAATTGTTTACTTTAAAAAAATAAAAGTTTCAAATCCAATTATGATTTACATGTTTTACTTAAGTAATATATTTTCATTTTAATCTTTAGTTTACTGTGTGGTTCTGCTAAATAAAAAATAAAGTTGTTTTTTTCGCTAAAAAAATATTTTAGAATCTACCGTTTTAAGCACTTAATCATTATTTTACTTCTATTATTACTATATAATGTGAGTGTGTATTAATTAAAAATAAAGTTTAAAAAACTCACCTAGAATCTTAATAATTTCAAATTGAATATAGTGAAAATAAAACAAAATGAAAGTTTAAAGTAGGGTACAGAGTGACGAGAAATATTATGGCCAAGCAAGTTTCGTTTATAGCAAATGTTTCTTGTAACGTTGGCATTTCGATATTCTAAATATGTTGCATAAAAATGACCAACGACGATGGTATTTATGGCTTTAAAAGGTTCTAATCATAATAATGATATAACTCTATATAGTATTGGTTTTCGTATGGGATTTATATAATTGCAATTAAAAGTAATTATTGTACATTAAAATATTATCAGTATAGTTAAAGCTAACGAAATTAATAAGGATATGGAACAAGAAAGACCTTTAGTGCATTTTTTCAACTCATGAGCTGAATGTAAAACGAAGAAACATTCTTGGCAATGTCGAAGGACTATTTCAAAATATATGCATATATATGAGTTATTTCTATTTTATACCAAAAAGCTGTTTTTTTAGTTTTTATTTGTTGCCTTTCCGATTTTACAATATTTTAACGGAAGTAAGTTTTTAAATCAATTATTTTTTAAACATGACGTTGGATAAATATGACATGCGTTACTTGAACAGTACATCGTAATTACCAATCGGTAGTCATAGAACCCGAAATCATAAATTAGCTAAAACTCTTGAACATTTGGTTCCTAACGAATTTTGAATCCTGTAAATGCCTGCAAATCCTGTATGTGTGGTATGATTAATTAAAAAAAATCTTTAAAATATCTTATTGTGATTACAAAACTGTCGCTAAAAATAAGACAGAAAAACATAATGATATTTAAAACATAATGAAAAGTTAATTATTAAGATAGCCGTTAAGTAAGATTGTTATAATAGTTTTACAAGGATCTCATTATTTTACCTTTGATTAAAGAAATAACGTATCAAATTCCATTTGTTTTATCTAGAAAGAGTGAGTGGAATTTATAACAAAACTTCAAATTAAATTTGTTGCGATAATTTGGCATACAAACGTAGACTTAGTGCAAAGGTTCTTCGTGTAATAAAATTATCGGTACGAATTGTTTTTTTTCTTACTACTGCCTTTTTAAATCGATTTGAATATCAACTTCGTGTCTTTGTCCAAATGTAATAATATATTGTCTTAAAATTATACATAAAAAAAGATAATAGCAGTATTTTTGTACAGACAATATTGATTGTATAGGTATTACAAACAAAATCTAAATTAATCACAGTAGCTTTAAATGCTCATAAGTAATCATTAAATTTATAATATATTTACAGGGAAAGAATAATACAATTGGTTCTCAGTATTATAGCAATATTTTTATTTTTAATCACTTCATATAAAAATAAAAGATTGAACTCTATAGCAAAAGTTTTATTCCAGCCCTTCCATTTAGGGCTTTGACTGCCTCCGTAGTGCAGTAGTTTATCCGATTGCCTTGTAACGCGGAGCTCCGGAGTGAGATTCTCGGCCCACAGGAGTTTAGTGAAGTCTGGATGGTGATAGGATTTTTCGAACCCACCTAGTTAGCTACCACCCTAATGTCAATCGGCCGCTATAACAGCATTGCTGTGTTCCTCTAGTCACATGTGAGAGTCAGATGTATTCTGAGTGAACACGCTTTACTATCTACAGCTTCATTGTCACCTAACATTAGGTGAAATCGAGGCTAAGTGTTAGCCCATAATCGATAAAGTAGGCTGTTTTATCAAATATAAATATTGAATCGGAATGTGAGAAGATAAAAATAAACCCTTAATAAAATATACGGTTACTCCATTTATTTATCATTTGTACAAGTTACAAAACATAAGACAATTGTTATAAAGAAAAAACCTGCAAATATGAAATAATTTAAAGAACTCCGTAAATAATGATTGAGAACAAATGACTCGAAACACGCAACGAAATCGTTATTCGTTTCAAAGATGACGTGATCCTTATAAACCTTGTTGTTATTTTCGACCCGATTATTTTAACCACAAAGTTAACTATTTTTTGAGATTAAAATCGAAAATATGTTGGTTAATTTGTCATTTCATTTCCGTTATGAAACAGTTATTTATATCCTTTAGTAAATAATGATAGAGGAGGGTAATTTTTGCGCACCCTGCTGGGATAAGTGAAGGCAGTGTGCCCGGGAAGTGGGCACGTCCGGCGCCATGCATCGCTTCCTCTGGCCGACTGTCGTCACTTCCGTTTCCGAAAGATCATGTCGGTATATATGATGTAGTGCTACGGTCCGCCCCTTTTCGTTGCAATGTTTTCCTAAATATCGAGCTTTGATCTTGCAATTTATTTGCTTGTCAAATTCAGGAAAACGCCACGCGACGCACCGTTCCGCATCTCTGTAGGCGTAATAAATCTTAATCGAACAATACGTTTGCGCTTTTAGCTTACATTTAGATTATTTCAAATTTATGTAACATTGAATTTTCCATTTAAAAACTATTTATCATTATTTTTTTTAATCGACTCACTTATTTTTCATAATGTATTGAAGTCCAATGCTCAGTCAAGTTGTAACACAGATTCTTAGCCAACTTCTGTTATACAATTGTACAAGAAAAACCGCCAGGAAGTCACTTTGCAGACGTGAAGATCTGTAGCTTAATAACAAAATTAAGACGCGTGAAATGGACTGACATATGAGATAATATAGTGGAAGGGACAAGTGAGGATTATTAATCTGATGTATCTCATTGATAAGGCGACGGTTGGTACGGCTCGCGGCCGCGGCTCGCCGGGGTGTCCTGCAGAACATGTGGACAATCTTTCACGCTCATCTGTGAGCTCACCCTTCTATTGATCAGGGGTAAATTGATAAAATAGTATAGATATGCAAACATCCTTATACATATTTTTTTTTGTTCAAATATATTTTTTTTGAGTTCTTGGGTAAGTGACAAATATGTTAAAGAATTTAGTTAATATTGTTTATTGTTACATTTATGTGTACTGTGTTTAAATAGTATAAAATTATTACTTGATTATTTTTAGAGAAGCTTCAGTGTAATGTATTGCATGCGTAATATATATTACAAAAGTGTGTGAATGTCGTTAGAAAATGTCTCTTGGTACCTTATTTAGACACGTCAAAGAGTATTTAAGATATATATTATTGATGATAATTAAATAAATTTTATTTATCATTTGCGTAAGACCTTATTATACATATGAATATTCTTTGTTATAGTTGAGTAAGAGTACTTAAGACGTTTAGGGTCAGTTACGAGTATGATTATCAATTAAAGGCCATGTCCATATTATATGCACGTCCGCTGATTAGAGTTCACATCGTGAGGGTGCAGGGAAGAGAGCGTGAAATTGTCTGCTCACTTCTGTAAATATAATTTCGGCGACAAAAGGACTATAAATGATATACTCGGGGTCGCACGGTGCAAGTGTGTGTCGCACTTCTCGTTACACGAGTTTAAAAAATTATCTCATCCCTTCCCCGAGGGGGTGGTAACATGAATGGACAAGTTGAACGATTTTATTAAAACAATATTGCTGTTGATCTGGTCTTAAAATGCGATGTAGATTTTAACTATTTGTTCGTATCCCACATTTTAAGTCAGAACATAACAAGGTTCTGATGTAATATAATATGTATATGTTATTTTGCTCATTGCTTGAGTGATTAATAGAATCAGTAGAGTCGTTAGACAATAATAGCTACTATATTAAGTATTTAACATCTATAATTTTTAGATTTTTCTTCTTGATGTTAAAGATAGGTTGTGAAATAAGTTCCTTCTTGAAACTATTTTAAGAACGATATTGTAACGGATGAGGTAAAATTCAATGCCCTAAAATGGTTCTAAGGTCTTGAATGAGATGAATAACAAGTAAAATTTTAAATTTCATAAACCTAAATTACAGAAAAGAAAGAGTAATCAGCTATTATATAAATACGATTAATTAAATTTTTACATTAAGTGTTATTTTCTACAGCAATAATAAATCACATCATTACATGAGTGAATCAAATTGTAACTAATGGATTCACGTAACAAATAAAATTAAAATGTAAATTGAAGAATGGCATAATGCTAATAATAAATTTCTCCATTTTAATAACTGTAACTGTGCGCAAGGGGAGCTTCTGGCCTGTTAAGTCAATATAACACTTCCATTACTCCAAATTAAATTCCTCGGGGAGTGAGATGAACTTTTTATACTACGCAAACAAAACTCTAAGAAGCTGCCCATATAACGGACTACTTTGTATTTATGTATATCAAGTTATGTGAAAATTTTGTAAATGTTTTAGTGATTAACTAAATTTAAGATAAAATATTAAATAAGGAATGTTTAAGAAAGCACAATGAAATGTAGTAGCCAAAAACTGAACTGCTTTTCTTTTGAATATCTGTGGATTGAACTTTAAAAAATATTAAGAAAATTTTATATATTAGTTGGGCTAGTAATTTACAATAGGTTTTCAAATCTGTAGTGAGATATCAATATTTCGTACAATGCTTTATTCTGCTTGTGTAATTTGAGATAAAGAAAGTTTTTGCTTCGAATTAACTGATTTAATTTGCTAATAATGTTAAATCAAAGTATTAGTTGCAAAAAATGTATCATCCAATAAGCTTTATGACAGATTGCAATACGGGTGCGATGGGTGTTAATGTTTTACGGAATTAATCATTTTAATCCTTCTAGCAAACAAGTCGCCCCCGGGAGCCAGAACAATATAATGAAGTTGTCATTTTTTAGGCTGCACGGGGGAGGCTGGAGGAAATCCAAATTGAATCATGCGGCGAGGGAATTGTGCTATTATGTTATTAAACAGAAGAGGGCAAGACCCCGCGTGAGTTATTTTTTTTTGTCCGGAGGGCGCGGAGACAGTTAACAGTTTGCACAATAAAATTATGATATAATTTGACACAACAAAAGAGTTTCGTGGTGCTGGAGTTTGAAACAGCTGCTTCAACACGGTCTTAATAGAAGTCGATGTAATTTTTTTTTAATAAAATATTTGTTAGCAGGGCATATTCTTCTCGAAAGAGCTTGAACAGCGGTAGTGTACCGGTACAGTAGATTCCAGATCCATCATTAGTAACTGGATCAACGATAATTAGCAGATTTTTCGGAGAATTCCTTGAAAGGGAGCAGGCACGGCAGTGACGGTTTCGTCTTTGAAAATGCCGTAAAATGGTACAATACACATAACATAATACTAGTTTTTTGAATTTTGATAATCGTATAATATAAATTTACGACATAAATCAAATCTAACAAAATGTTTTCATGCTTAGTTTATTTATGGTACGCATTTACAATCGCATAATTCTATATAACACTCAAAACAGCTAAGAGAGAAATGAAAGCTTTTATCCATATGTCAGAGAGAGTACTTACAGAGGCTTATTGTCACCCCCGCTAGAGAATTTGATAAAGCGTGTGCGAATATTAACAAAAGGAATATCTTGTTAAATTGATATTGTGAGAACGTGCACGCAAATTTAAGCCGAAACTGTACTCCAAAGTGCTTAATAAGAGATATAATAGTTTATGTTCAATGTTGAAGTTACGTCATTTATATAAATTGGGCGTGATATTGTCTCCGTTGGAAAATGTGTAATTCAAAGGGGAAGATTAAAATATTATCCATGTTAAGTAAATATTCAAATGAATATTTTCCGTGTTAAACAAAATTAGGTTTCCACAAAAGGCGGGAGAGGTGTAATTTAAACATAGATCACTTTGTAGGTAAATGCTTTCTGTACCTGTTTATACTGGTCTTATGTTTAAGAACTTATATGTATATACAGAATGTATTTATTAATTTTGATGTTTTTTTTACAATTATCATGTCATATTTTATTATAATCTGTTTTAAATATATCTTTCTTTTTCAGACAACATATGATTCGATCGATTATCGGTTAATGTTAATCACCACTGCTTGGAGATAAAAGGTGTTGCGATTCAATACGTTAAAACCCCAGGATGAAATTTTCTTGTGGTGAATTTTTGTATATTTTATTTAAACCACTTTAAATTGAACGTTTAATATAAGTATATAGTTTATTCGACCATATCGAAGTTGCATATGTTGTTGTAAAATAAATTTATTAACTTTAAAATTATGTAGCGAGGCTAAGTGCATTTCATAACAATGTGTCATGTCAATTATACACTTGCACCCTAGCCCTATGTGTTTACGCCATTTCCCCGTCGGGACCTGCGTCTATTGTTGTAATAATGTCATCTAAAATAGTATAGTGTACAATGACAAGAAAGACTTTGAACATAGCTAACCATTTTTCGAAATTTTAAAATAAACATTATTAGAGTTAAATCAGATAAAAACGTGTAGGTAAAAGTTTCACATGTACAGTTTTTAGTTTTGAAAAATAAATCATTATTTTTATTACTAGGCGGGTACGTCGACCTATCGGCAATGTCCGTTTTGTAGAAACATGAAAAATATCGTTGTAAAATTGTGTTTAACCAATGAAATTGTTTAATAATTATTTATTTCTAACTAGGATATATATATATATATTAGTGTATAAAGATTAAGAATTAGAAGCGGAGTAATATACGAGAATTGTGATTATCTCATTTTATTCCTGTGTCATTAGTATTCAACTGTATACATTATCCCATTAAAAATCATGGATAAGAAAATTATCATCAATACATAAGGGTAGTGATAATTTTAGTGATATTAAATTTTTTGAATATAATTTAGAATATTATTACGTAAACTTAGGTGTTGCGGTACAAACATTCGTGTTGTACGTTATTTGCTTCCGGGTGTACATCGCGGGGGCGTTACATGTTTATATGTTTATTTTAATACGCGTGTCGTGCGTATAATACGGAATTTATTACGGCACGACCCTCGTCCGGATTAATGCGATACGGAAGATTTGAATTCAGAGCATTAACTTGGATTGGTGAATTCAGGCGCTGGAGGGGGGTTGAAGAAACTGTCGAATATATACATCAAATTAAGATCTGAATAATTAATGGAATATTTTGTACAACCTAATACTAAAAATTACAATGGATACTAATGTTTTATTATCACAATTGTTTTTCGTATTGGTTTCCTTCACTTCAGATCTTATTTTAAGGATCGAGCACTACGGATGCGCAATGATTTACAACTACTAATAACAAGAAAAACTGGCTATAATCTATTTTCATTCGTATACAAATCGGTTGAACAGAAAACCATAAAACACCCCACACAAAGAATCTTTATGTAAACATAACAAACATAAAAACCGATATATCTGTTGTTTTAAGTCATTTCGAGAGTCATTAATTACAAAGCATTGCATGTATTGTGTCGATAACCATTGCATGTGCCTATGGTATACGTACTTTCATGTATGAAAACCTGCGAAGTAACATAGGCTCCTAAATATTACTACCTCTTGAATATTATCCGCAGTTCTACTTGTGATATACCTCTACATTTTTTTTGTTACTCTTGACAAGTAAATTGCATTTAATTAAATACGATTTGAAGTTCATGTTCATAAATGACTTTAACGTATTATTATAATTTTTGGGCCGTGACCAATGATTTCGATAGTATTTATTTTATTAAATTCATTATTTCAAAAATCGTTAAACGATTGTAAAAATGAATGAATTCCTGAACAATAAAAAGACAATTAAAAGCGCGTTGGTGACTTTGTTTGGTACAAAGTAATTTAATTAACATGGCTTATTTTCCCGCTTGATCCAAGAGAGACAAATAGTCTAAGTAAAATTTATGTATCGGAATCAAATTCAATTTCGTCTTTGCATTTTTTACTCGATTTTTAGGGCCGTATTATTGTAACGTTTACATGGTAAGTATAATGTGGACATACCGGTATAATCATTTGAAATTATGTACATTTGCCTTGTCACCAATATTTTTTCATCGGTCCTAATATGGCTTCAACCAATTCCATTTAGTATTAGACTTTTGGAAGAAGTACATATTATTATCTCTGAATATTGGTGCTCAATGTGTATTTTATTCAAGTAGACTATTTTGAATGAATTATAGTTTTATTTACCTTAATAAAGATGCAACATATAGCATTTTATTTTTTTTAATTCACGTAAAAAAGTAAATGATTTTAATGGCAAAAAGATGTATATGAGAATATCTTCATTAAAGTAACAAATAATAAGAAAAAAAATATTATAAACATAATTAATTATTTCATTAAAGTAGCGAGCTTAGTGTTTTCGTCGTATTAATAATTACCTGTTCATTTATAATAAAAGTCTATTTAAAACCTTAGACATTCTGAATACTGGATGAAGCGTGGTTAAAAAAAACTTGTGAAGCACGCTCACAGAAAGTATTTTTAAAATTCCTTTCACTTTTGCTCCTTTAATGAAAAATTATTAGTAGAGGATATATATTTTCTTGACCATGGTGCCAACCTTATTTGTTCAAAGCTAAATAAAAACCAACCATTTCGTCACTTTTATCTCTTTCGATCTGTGAAATTTGTTTTCTTACAGGATTTTTCTAATCTTCTTTAGCATCGTTTATATTGATTATAGCGTTCCTCCCACCTAATTTATATTCAGCTAGTGTTTTTTCATCACGCTCCGTGCTTAATATCGCAATTTGTGCCTTAGTTGGCGTAAACCGAGGGGACCTGTCACCTCACTCGCGGACATTCCTTCTTTCTCTAGTGGACCCGTTTTAATGCACGCTTACGCATACATAAATAATGTTAACTTTTACTTATACCCATAGAATATATCTGTTAATATTTTTTTCACGCTTTATTTTTTACGGTAAACAGCAACGGTAAGCGGCGATATATTGTCGTATGTTCTATATATACATTTTACTATTACCAATAAATCGTAATAAAAAATAAATATTATTAATTTGATCACTTAATATGTACAAGTTGTATAAAAATTATTTCATTTACATGGTCGATAAAGTTATTCTTCATAAAAAATAGATCTCTAATCAGCACCAATTATGAATCAACGTTTGTGTTCCGATATTTGACATCGGTCATTGTTTGAATAAAATTATGGTCGATGTCATAATGTTCTTCATAAGAATGCCATCCATAAAGATTGCAGTTTTTGTAAAAGCCGGGCGCTCAAGCCAGCCGTCCGTACAGACAGACGCGAGACGAATTCATTACGTTTACGGCGGTCAAAGTTTTGTAGCGCAGTCAAATAATGTTAGTATTCAAAAAAGTTAATACATAGTATCCTGTAACTTTATTCAAAATGAGATTCCAATATATAACTATCGCTTATTTCATATGAATTATGGAAAGTTTTTGTTAAAGTCCATCTGTTAGAATTAAAAATATTGTTCAATACACTTGCGGCAACTATAATAAGGTATAAGGACATTAGATGCTTTTAGTTTTAGTTTGTATTACAAATTCAAAATAATTTATATTGACTGAATTTGAAATAGAGAATAATAGAATTAACAAATACGATAGAAAGCAAATAAATGCTGTATTATATAAATTATTATTGGCACAGATTCAAAATTAGTTATAAAATTTGTTTAAATTTTTGCCGCGTTAAGAGAAAAAAATAAGATGAAGTAATTAATTATTAAAGTATGGGTTTACGATTCTGGTTCGGAATCTCGTCGCGATCTGCAAAAATTCAGGATTTTGAGAGCCTTAAAAACTGTGGCGCCGTGGATCAATTAGTTCCAAGTAATAAACAAAGAAAATATGCCAGTTATGAAAAGAATTCGACTGACACAAACTTCTTTTGCAACATCAATCAAAATCATACTGATAATGAAATCATCATTTGGGTGGCCATAGAGAAGATCGTTCGAAGAATTTTGCTCTGTCTCCGATGTGCACCGGCATCATTATCACATTCCTGATTTATTAATTAGACCTTAGACGCTATGTGGGCTTAAGGTTCGCTTGATGCAAATGTATTGAATAAAATTAATGTAATAACTTCTAAATGACTGAACTATTTGTTACTTATTAACAAGTTATCGATTACATACTTAACAAAAATTAATATTTGACATTTCCTACGTGAATATAGTATATTTGCGTATTTTAATGAGTATTAAATTATGTTTTATGACTAGTTTAATGTTGAATGGTAATTACCGTGAATATCGTACTGGAAGTATCGTTTTAAAATCCAATATGGGGGATTGAGTGTTAAAATTTAAAATGATTTGTTTCTTGTTGTTTTTGACATGCGTATCTATTAATTCAATTGATGGTACGTATAACTAGATCGTTTCAAAGTTATTGATTTTAAACATTATAATGTTAAACATTTGTGACACAATCAATTCGCCAATTTATTCACAGTACAACTTCGTTTGCTTAAAAATTACCTCTTCATCACGATGTAAAGTTAAAAAGTGTTTGCTTGGAAAAAATAAAGTATATATATAGATGTTTTACATAGAAAATTTGTTAATATTTTTATTTTTATAGATGAAAAGTTTAGAAAACATTATGGTTTAAGTTTTCACAATCAATGCGCGGATTACGTGAAGAGTTTCAAATGTATGACCACGTGTAAAATGATGGGCTTCCAAATATTTCGAATGAATTTTAAATGCAAATGCTCCTGCCATGATATGAAAACATCGACTATATTGCCTTTTTTTAAATGGCGGACCAATGGAACGACAAAAAGAGTACCTAAAACACAAAGCGTGCGACTGTATGAAATTATTGGATGGGAGGTTGAAACCACAAAAGTTTATACACAGTCGAATTTCTCATGTCCTACTTTTTACTATCCAACTTCACCAGTAGGAGATTCAAATTCTACTCCTAGTAGTAACGCGACGGTTACTCCAAGTGGGAATGCAACTGGGGAAACGAGTGGTGCTCCAAACACTGGTAGTACAAACACCTTGATGCCAACAACGGTAGCTGTTTAAATTTACAATTTTTGATATGCATATAATATATTTCACCTGCAAGTATGTAAAAGTACTCATAACTGTTAATTAAAAAAAGGTACAATCAACATTTATTTTAAATAAAATTTGTTTGTAATACTATGAATTTTTAAGTAAAACTATGGAACATGTACAGAGTTACAAAAAAAAATTATATCATTAAAGCAAACTGTTATAATGTCCTGAAGTATTTATAAAATTAATAAAACCTTTACAACACATACAATGTGTAAATTTTTATTGTTCAAATTTTACTATTTACTATTTTTAACTTCTCATTTTATAGTCATAAATCCATCTGATGATAAGAGATAGTTTATGAACATCTGTCACACAAGGGCAGCATAAGATTCACGTCATTTTTATGCACTTTATTTGGATAATTTTGCCAGGAACTTCATTTCCTAACCTAATGGTTCTCGAGAGAAATTTAGTTAGGATGAAGACTGCACAGCATTATTGTGCTTTACAATATTAACACACAAATATATTACAAGTTGTTACCACAGGCCTTATAATTATTTAAGAACCACTTTTATATATATTTTTAGCAAAAACAATGAGACTAGTCTCGATCAACTGATGGCATGACATATATTTGTCAAAAACGTAATCAAATTTTTCTACTGTAACCTAACTCCTAACGAAAATATGTCTGTGTGCTTAGCGTGCATCTCCACCTATTTAATGATGGGTCATTATTATCTCGTTATTGTCAAATAACAAAGATGAAGACGTGGAAGAACTTATTGATATTAATATTCCTGTAAAAAGAAGTTTTAAATTCTTGTCGTAGCTCATTCTCATCATCGCTAACTAGACGAATGTCGAAGTTAACAATACAATCAATATGAGTTTATTGTTTTTATTAACTAGTTACTGTATCATGATAATTCAGAATTTTTCATTATTTAAACTTAATGATTTAAACTTAAAAAAATAAACAATCAAACTAATAAACAATTTACTACAATGAAAATAAAATCGTGTACCTTTTTTCAATATTCTTTCTATAACCTGTTAATAGTATCAGAACTAATTGAATAAGGTGTCTCTTTTATGGATCGTAGTAATTTACAAATGACAGATATAGTCGTCAAAAACGCTTAACTGGTAGAAAATTTCGTACAGTTAATATCGCTTTCGAAATTATTTTGTTTAGAAGGCAAGATTGCTGTAGACGAGTCAATACTAGAAAACATTCATATGTTTGTTTTTATAAAATAGATATACAATGAACCATGTTTAGGTTAGCCCTATATTTAAAGAGGTTTATTAATTTTGTTAGTGAAGTACAAATAATTTTAGGTTTAAGATTATTTAGTCACAAGTGTGTAGAATATAGACGAAAACGAAGACAATGAAACGAATTTTTCTTTTTAACATCAATGGTTTTACGCGGCGTTTTATCGTGAAAGAGAGACGAGTTTTAACTATTCTCATTGAAAATAACTTTTAAATGTGGAAATTTAAATCACTGCCGGCCGTTTTAGTTTTAAAACTCATTATTTTTTGTAGTCTTTTAATTTCACATTTCGGAGAAATTCAATTATAGCACGTATTACTTCGACACTTAACGATCTGCTAAAACATTTATACGTGTACATAAATGTACTCGATAACAGGCTCCTAAAATGATAACTTTCCTTATTTTATTATACTACGCATGTTTTAATTTTATAGTATGTATAGATGATGAAAATTCTACTGTAGGTAAATATATATTAAATAACTATTCCATGTATATTTTACAATGATTTAATTATGTATAATTCTGAGGTAAGCTGTAAAGTTTATTTCAAACTCAATATATGTAATAATGTTATGAACACGGATATATTTTCAGAAATTTATTAATTTTCTGACGTTATTTTATATTTTCACAGTTTTGATACCTAATGAAGAAGACTATACTTTAAGCACTGTTACAGGTAAGTAATATTGAATAGCAAGTACAGAGCTGTGAAAATAAATATATCAACCGCTATTTAACAATTTTAGGAAGAAAGACTGCATTGCGTTATGGTTTTCATAACGTAGCCAATTGCAAAAGTTTTGCAAAAAGTTTTCTATGCATACAGAAATGTGTAGATTTAAATTACGACGTCGCTCATGCGGATAGAAATTGTAAGTGTACTTGTTTTGTTAAAAAAGATAGAGAAAAATATAAATACGTTTCATTAGCTACAAGAACACGGTGGCGATCAGGTGCTCCCAAAACGTCGCTCCCACCATGGGCAAACAATGAAAAACCAGTTACTTTTGAAAATAGCAATGAAGTTGTTAATGTGGAATTTATTAATGCAACCGACGTTTCTAACTCAACGGAAAAAGTGACCCCACAAATTAATTTAAATAACAACGACACTAGCGTTGTTGTTACAGCAGGTGATAATAATTCTACTCAAGGCATTCAAACAGATTTTACTGGTACTAAAATAACTGATATTACATCAATAACAGACGGAGTGACGACGCCTGCAGCAACATAGTCTCATTAAATATGATTAAATGTTAAGAAATGAAAATATACTTTTGTAACCTGCTTATGTGTTTTGATTCATAGAGTAAACTCTTCCTAAACTGCATAAACTTGTTTACTATATGGGCGACGGTGATTACTTTCCATCAGGTGATACGTTCGCTCGTGCCTACAGAAAAAAAAATCTGCTTGTATTCTAACGTTTGTTTTAAAGAATAAGAAGTAAAGGACATATATGCACAATTTTTTTTTTATTATAAAATACTTAAATTGATATCAGGCGTAAAATATTATACCTTTCACTATATCGTCTTTGTCTTTAATTTACTATCTGAAAGGTACTGCAGATAATGATAATCTTTTACTGGGACCTAATATGGAACCTTTTACACTACTTTTCATTTACTGAACAACTTTACACGAAAAAATAAATGTTCCACCTTTTTTCATTTTCTTAATGACATTAAATCAGCAAGTGAGCGTCGTGTCGAATATTCACGACGAGCAAGTAAAATAATTATCAATATATTATTCTTAATGGCTGCATTAGGGAAATAACTTGCTCCTTCTCATAAAACATTAATCTAAAGATGTATTGGTATCAACTTGATATCGTAATGTGTTAAACTGTACATTTTTATTAAAAAGAAAATTGTTAATTTTGTTAAAGAATCATTGATGTAGACTATACGGTATTAACTCTATTTACATTAGATAATTAATACATTGTTTAATTCGTTAGGCTTGGAGTTATTGGCTTAAATGATTTTACTTAAGCAAAATGATTTTTCTTTCAAATATTTATTTCCATCTTATTAATAAAACATTATTTTATTAAAAATGTCATAATGTTACTTAAATTAATATTTTAAAATTTCTATTACAGAAAAAGAATAAGTGGTGATAATGTTTATGAGGGAAAACAAAGCATGTTTTTTTTTTAATTATGGCCAGGTACACTCGCTATCAAAAATTGATAGAAATCAGTCTTTTGGAGAACTACAAGAAAATAAAGAAGTAAATATATAGTTACCTCAAAACAATTTATTAGAATATTTCAATGGTACAAGCAGTTTAAATAAATTAGCATTACCTAGTTTAATGTGTGCTTTTACGTTGAGCGTGTCCCTTCAAAGTGAATGTTAGAAAAACTTTTTATGGAATACCCAAGAGGCAGAATGTAAGATTGACGGCTATGACGTATCACTTAGATTTTTTACCAATAAGAGCGAACATATTTTTGCTTTTATATCAATATATCAATTTCTTTTGTCCCGTTCGACAGCTTTTGGCTAAACAAACAGTTTTGCGGTTTACGGTTTCTAGACACAGAAATTTAAATGTTATAGATTGACGTAGAAAACCTAAAAATAAATATAAATGTTTTATATTTTTGGTACAATTTAGGATCCATGTAAGTTTATTGATTTTGAAACATGTTATCTCGTATAGTTTATTAGTACTTAAAATTTAGCTTCATTCTTATTATAAATCTAATTTGAATGCCTCCGTGGGCAGTCATTTACCCGCTTGCCTTGTAAAGCAGAGATTCATGATTCGATTTTCGGGCAACAGGAGTAGTGGAGTCTGGATCGTAATAGGGTCTGGGTAGCTATTACCCTCAATGTCAATCTGCCATCATAATAGCGTTGTTGTGTTCTCGCAGTCATACATGTGTAAGCCAGAAAAGTATTCTGGGCGAACATAATTAACCCACAAAAGTCCTCATTGTCACATATGAGGTGAAATAGAGGTTAAGTGTTAGCCCATGACCTTTGTAAAAAACGATATCGAGAAACTTCTTAGAATATTTTTCTTTATTTTGTCTAAAAAATGTCTGATGAAAATGGAATATTCTTTAATCAATAATAATACATCATACAATAAAAATTGTTCTAGTACTCTGTAATCATGAATGAACTACAAACATAAAAATATTAACTACCTATTTTTTTTTTGGGATGGATTTTTATTTGTTTCGTATTATGATAAAGTTAAACGCTTAGGTAATTTTAGCACAAAATAAAAAAAGATATCAAAAAGCGAATATTCGGGGATTGATCCATCTGTCGGTATCTGAAGTTTTGGCTCTTTGTCACCAGGGGTTGAACTTATAAATCTTACGATGACTCTCCCTTATAAGCGATTGATATAATATTGGGTCAGATGATTTAGCGACGGACAACGGTTACAATATCGATTATTATTATTATTATTCTGAAAGTTGCAGGAAAAAATATATTACTCTTATTATTTTTGTTTAAAAGTTATTGGTGACAGATTTTTTCACAGCGTTTTTTGTTGAAAGACTCAGATTGTCATTTTAATGTGGTTTTTGATAATAGAAAAATCTATTATAACAAAAATAACGTAAGATATTACTGTCGGATTTACTTTCGGAATGTTAATGTTATCATCCTTGATCCCATATTTATTTTCTGACTATACATTAATAAAAGTTTCATCTATCTACAATGAAATGGTTCAGAGCTTTATTTTATCTGTCTACACACAATAGAGGGCAAAACAAGAGGAAGGCAAACAATAAATCCACCTACATAAAAATTGCAACAACTTTGTTCATAATACCGATAGAGGCATCATCAAAAGTTGGTTCGCTTCGCACCCTCGCGCACATTTGTGCAGAGATTACCAATAAATCCAATACGGGATAATTGGCCCGCTTAATTCTGTTCTATCTTTCTACTTAGTTCAGTCGTCAGAATGTGCCAGCTTAGGCCCCTTGGGAGAGTCCAGCCGAGATACAAATATCCGTTGCTTGCCAGACAAAAACAACTCTTTTCATTTACAAATAAAATCGACTTTTATCTGTAATAATTGCCATAGAACTAGATGTATGCCAAATAAAGAAAATAGAACGGTTAATGAGATATCATTTAGTTCTATGCTTATTATGTAGCGTACAATCAATAAGTATAAGCGTGAAAAGTTTTGATAGGTCCATGTGAATGGCACATGATGGACATAGGTGTCGCTTTTCCCCGTCGTCTAATGGATGAGTGTTATGGAGTTTTGGGGGCGGCAGCGATTTGATATTCGCATCAGCCGCAGACCCCTGGGACCGTCCTCGCTTGATGTAATAGCAAACCCTATCCGTAGTCATTTTTAACGTTTAGAATATAGGAAATTTATTCCGATGTGTAGATCATGAGCGATATTGGTAAAGTGTAGACGAGAAAGGAGTAAGTATAGTGACATATATGAACAAAAAAGGATAATGTAAAAGTACTTCAGCATTTACTCTCACCATTCAATGACCTATGTATGGTACTAATACTTAAAATCTAGTTACAAATGAAGCATCTTAGATTAAGTGTACTATAAATATTTTTAAAGTACTTAATGTGTTGAAGTCGTTCATTTTAAACTACATGTGACGATTAATTACGTTGTTGCAGCATTATGTATTCGAAATAAATAGAAAAGTGTATAAATAATTACCCTACATATGGTTTTGAAT